>MU122124.1:59498-102484 GCA_014904905.1 Wilcoxina mikolae CBS 423.85
AAACGTGGATTCGAGAATATAAGATAGATGGGTTCAATAGGTAAGGTTATCGATGGCGTGCAAGAGCACCCGCACGAGCTGACTATATACTGGGCGGATGTGCGGTTACCCGGCCGCCATTACATCATCCCCCTCTTTATCTGCAGACCTCCTGGGCTGCATACCCGTACATGAAGAGAAGAAGAAGAAAGAATCCAAGCTCGTACGCCCTCGTACGGCCTCGTAAATCCCGCTACCGATCGGTACCGCTCAAGGGTGACCTTTCGGTGGATCCGGCGAACGGGGAAAGTCCACCTCCAGTGGTAGGTGGTAAAATCCGTGCCGTCGCCATTTGTACCGGGCCGAGATCCAATAAGAAGAGAAGAGAAGGAGAAAATAAGAAGGAAACGTCCAATTGACCCCTGTAACCTCCATATCTCAATCCAAGCCCTCGGCATACCGTAGCTTTCATCGTGCAGGCTCGGAGGTGCTCGTATCGGTAAACGTCATTGGCTCGTCATCGATCGTATTCGGTTCGTCGATTATCTAACTCGTGAGCATCCAAGAGAAGATCGAACTTACAATATCAATCAAGTGCGCTTAGCTCGTGCAAAGCTTGTGCCCTCGGTTGTCTTTCTCCGTAAGTGCACCTCCGTGCTCGTGTAATCGTTCTGCGTAGGTGCACTTCCGTGCAATGCTGACGCTCGTAGGTGCGCTTCGGAGCTTCCGCTCAGATCGTAGGAACGTAATCGTCAAGTGCGCTTCAGAGCTTCCGCTCAGATCGTAGAAAGGTAATCGTCAAGTGCGCTTCGTATTCCGACTTCGTATTCCGATTCAGGTGCACTTCCGTGCAAACGATGATCATGATCGCGTCCGCTTGAAATCCGGATCGTAGGTACGGTCATCCCACCAACCGTCATCGATTTCGCTTCGTCCTTCGACTTCCGGTTGCCCTCCGACTTTTGCCCTTCGACCATGCCCTTCGACCTTCGACTCTCCTTCGCAGACATCACCACCTGCCCATCAGCCCGGGTGGAGATGAATGCCGGTTCGGGTGGTAGCCCGAGCCGCCTGAGCGGCCTCGCGACCATAAAGATGCTCAAAACACTGAACCGAGATGCTCGTCTTAATTCGTCTTTGGGCCTTATAGCGTCTTTGGGTCTTATTTCGTCTTCGGGTTCCTTCCGTCTTTAGACTTCGCGTTGAGCTCGATGGTCTGGCTCGATGGTCTGGCGCGTGTATCGACGCGTCAAGAAAAAGGGGTACTGAGACCCGTAGGATATCTCGAGGTAATCTATCGTCCATTCGTAGAATTTCTCGAGGGTAGATCGCGTGTATTCGTGTGATTTCTCGAAGTAATCTCGTGTATTCGTGTGACTTCTCGATGGTAACGCGTCGAAAAGGGGTAATTCACGAAATCCCGTGAGCGAAACGTATCCAATTACTAAAGATCGATAACAGTGTAAGGGCGTACGTCCGTGTACGTACTTGTATAAGTGTAGATACGGTTGCAAACGTGGATTCGAGAATATAAGATAGATGGGTTCAATAGGTAAGGTTATCGATGGCGTGCAAGAGCACCCGCACGAGCTGACTATATACTGGGCAGATGTGCGGTTACCCGACCGCCATTACAACTTTGCAGGTGCAAAGGTGGTTCTTTTATAGAGCGAATTACTCGTCTACTCTCTATGACTTTGGCGTTTGTACCAAGATAGCTATGGCCTCCGATCGTTAGGCTGGTTACTCGATCTCGGTAGGTTGTGCTTCTTTTCCGTTTGACGTTCGGCACTTTCTAAAGTGCGAGGCATCCCTGTAGGTTATCCTCATGCCGCCAGGTTTTGCCACGTAACAACTAAGTCCGTTTGCTTTTCTTCTGGTCTGTATGTTTACGCCGAAAACAGGTTTCGGCAACGACCGCTGACGCGTTCATCGAACCAACACTTCCTCTTAGATCTCTTGACTCAATGCTGAATCGGATAATGGGTTACAGGGATATGTTTACCCTCATAGACTTGCGTCGGCGACCAGCTGCTGCTATGCCACGTATCGCACCTCCCATCTCGCTGGCTTTTACTCTCATTTCAGGGCGGCAGCTTATGTCGGACCAGACCACCTGCGATCTGCCGTTACTCGGGAAGTCGACCCACACACAAGTTCTCAACAGGTAGATTTAACTACCGGGGCGCAGTTAACATATGCAGTCCCTAGACTGTATAGTTATCCCCATAGTAAAGTCCCGCTTCTCGAACTCTGACGTGTGCCTGCTGGTGAGTGTAGAGGCGTACCCCGCTCAAGCCGGCTGCCCCATATTTGCTGATAAGGTAAAGTAGTTCTGGTCGAAATGATCATGCACGGCTGACCCGTAAGTCTCCGCAATGGCGTGATCATGCTTCAGCAACTCATGACGTTCCTGACTATCGGGGGCATAGGCGTATAGTAGCATACCACCCTAAGTGTTCGGAATTGATGCATCTGCCAGCTAAGTGTGGTGACTATCGCTGTTCAATCGAGAAGGTGCACTGCCCTCGCGCGGGTTAATCATTCCGCTTTGTCCGGGCTCGGTATTGGATAGGCTCGTATGTCGCGCAGGACTTCGTCGCTCAGAGAATAGACATCGGTGGGTGTAACATAGACAGCCATAGTAACAGGCAAGCCTAACACGGACTACCAATATCCTCTGTACCTCGTGCACCTGTTAAGGGAAAACCCCTAACATGAACTCTCTGGAGTTCGGTTCGAGGTTCGAGTCGAACCCCTGGTCGGTTCGATTTGCCATGAACCGATCCGCTTTGTTGCCTACGTAACACCGGGAGCGTCACTCCAGGTTTAGCAGTACAAGTAGTATCCTTACTGCTTTCCGGACTTGCTGGCGATAGAAGTTATGAAGATTTGCTTGGGATGTGAAAGTAACTACAGATGCAAGACAAAGATGTTTGGCTTTCCAATTCTATATTGTTAAGACTTGTTCTCCTTATCAAGAAGCTTGCCCTTCTAATATTGGGGATCCCAGAGGTCTTTATACCTCTATCCTCTCACTCTAACAATTACTTCTATCTATGCCTTTCTCATGAGCTTCTTTGCACCAATGCCCTTCCTTAGACAACCTACCCTTCATTTCTCTACCAGACCTTCTTTATCTTTCCACTAAGATGTCCTATTCAGACAAATAGAATCCCTAATGACATCAGTCTTTTGGACTTCTGTGATCCAGACCTATCGTATTCTTTCGCACCATTAGCTTTTAGGCAAATAGTATCCTTTCGATCGTGATGGGTATTATTTTTAGCAGTCTGCATATGGGTGGTCATCACAATCCTCATCAGGTAGGATGTAAACTCAGTTGCTTTCGTATCTACAGCCTTTCAGCTGTCTTTGTATTTTTGGTGGCATGAGCTGGCAGAGTATTGACCCAGTAACTACTAGTACCCATTATTCCTTATCAGTGGTGTGGTTGGATGCATAACAGCGAATCTGATTGTGTTGGTTGTGATAACTGAATCGAGTGATAACTTGTGAATATGTCGTGACGTGCAGGGATGGTGCTTGTACCATCCTCATCGAGCTATTATGAAGTCATTCTAGGTTACACCTAGTGTTGGCAACGAACCGGATCGGTTCGAGACGGATCGAACCAAGCAGGGATTCGGTTCGGGTTCGATCCGGGATTTGTCGGATTTAGCCGGTTTGTCACAAACCGGTTCGCGAACCATTGAATTGCGAACGATAATAAGTAAGCGAGTTCTTGTCCGATTGCCTCGATTGTTAGCGCGTTCAAAAGAGCTCGATCCCAGCTACAACTTGCGCCCAAAATCGTGGAATTCGGACAAGAACTCGCGTACCTATTTTTGTTCGAAATTGTGGGCCGAAATGGTGGGGTTTGAGGCGAATGGCTTGGCAAGGATCCGCTTCGCTCGAACCGAACCGGTTCGTCAATTGTACGAATCCCCAGCGGTTCGTTGCCAACACTAGTTACACCGCTTCAGGGGTACCTGGTGATGTACAATCTGTAAGGTGTAACAAACTGACCTCTATTGGAGTCGAATGCTTTCTTAAGTCAGTCATCGTGAATTGTTCAAGGACTTGATTGTCATATACGATATGATCGATTGTAATTGATCTCTTCTTCCAATTGTAGGAGGTTCGGACATGTATATAAGGTACAGCTCTATTTGAACATGGTGTAGTTTATCGATCACATTATCCGGCTCTGATATGATTGTCTTCCACATGGTAGACTAGTTAATAGAGAACCTCCTCGTGAATCCTCAGAGATCTCGAGTAACCATCATACCGAGATATTGGAATTTGTTAGTGACTGTAAGGACGTACATCCTCATATGGATAGATATACGTAGATACGGTTGCAAATGGGAAATAAGAAATATAGATCAATTGTACAGTATGTAGGTAAGATAAACGCTAGCGTGCCAAAAGCACTTCGCGAGGTGATTATATATGAAGGGCGGTTACCCGGCCTCGGCAGCCAAGTGCGCTTGAGAGCCAAATGCACCTGGCACCGCCATTACATCATCCCCCTCTTTATCAGCAGACCTCCTGGGCTGCAACACATATATACATGAAGAAGATAAGATAAGGTGCGTACCCCTTCGTACGACTGTATAAGTCCTGCGACCGATCGGTGCCATTACGGCGGCCTCACGGCGGATTCGGTGCATGGGTAAATCCACCTCCAGTGGTAGGTGGTAAAACCTGTGCCGACGCCATTTGTACCGGGCTGAAATCCATAAGAAGAGAAGCAGAAGAGAAGGAAACGTCCCATAGACCCTGATTCCTCCAAGTCCACCTCCGAGTCGAAGCCGCTCCAGCAGGTTTGCAAGTCCATGGTTCCGAATATTCAAGTGGACTTCCTGTTTCTCCGAATCCAAGCAATTGATCTCTGTAGTGCTAGCTCGGTGGTGCTCGAATCGGTAAATGCCATTGGCCGACTTGGGGGGAGGCATTCGGCATCGATATATCGTAGTTGACACGTGATATTCCGGACGAAGTCTCGACTTCCGACCAATCGATCGATGGTATATATGATTTCTTTCGTTGAACGCGTTCGTGAACGTCATCTGAGGCGCATGGCCATCGCGGCCTGTATCGCATCGCTGCAGCTGTCAACTAGCATAATTGCACTATGTACTTATCTTGATATTAGCTGCTTTTGAGAGCTCTCGAATTCGTATGATTTCTATTTCTCTGTGCGATTGGCACCAAGTTGACTCGTATATCGGTAATAGGGATTTGACTTTCCATTGCCATTCTGCTTCAAATCCAGTGGTGTTCGGTTGACTTGTGTCGGCCTTGTTTGGCCCTCGATTGCGGTCATCGTATGTCGACATGCATTCGTACATGCTTGCGGTATCCAACTCGTAAGTGTGCCATAAGGTCGTACTCACAAGTAACCAAGTATGCTTCCCCTCCAGGTGCATCAAGGTATCCATTCACCGATTCAAATGCCTTCAACTTCCGAATCCACGAAAGTAGTGGGTTTGCACACGCCATGCCCTTCTGCGCCTCGCTGTAGGGCCCACACCCTAAAATCTAGCCTGATACGGTTAATCACCACTATCTGCGGCGACGTCAATCGATTATCGTCATGGCTTCGTTTGGTACTCTCGGAGATACAGGCCAATTGCAGATCATATTCGTTCGTTGATATATCTAATTCGTAAGCGTTCTGTACAAGGTGATAGTTACCATGTAATTTGGAAGCTCCAACGCGATAGCCTTCTCATACGTCCATTAAGCATTGCAGCCGGTTCGCATTTGGTGCATTTGGTGGTGCATCTGATTCGGTGATGAAGACCAGTTGCGTAGCCATTGACTTCTCATTCACTCCCAGGCTTCTCGGTGCACTCGCAGTCCTTATGTACGCGTCTATCGTAGGCCAATAGAAATCCCTAGAGACTAACTCAGCAGTTTTAAGAGTTCCAAAGTGACCGGACTCAGGGTTGTCATGAAAGAGGATTATCACTTTACCGCAGAGAACATCGTCCGCAGGGACATATATCCTCCCCTCGTAGGTCAGAGCTCCAGTGACGACACTCAATTGGTTCTCGTCTTCGTCTTCGGCTTCAACTGTGGCTTCGGCTGTGGCCATTGGGTTATCGACTGGCATACCCGAGAAGTCGACAGCCAATGAGTCAGCCTGAGTAGCCTGGGCCTTCTTAATCACCGGTAGGAAGTCATCATAGGGTTCAACTGCCAGGGTCGCCAAGAGCCGTCCGACAGGCTTCTTGTAGCCGATCTCAATATCGGGCCATCAGCAGGGTGTTTTGTGCCTTCCAGGTAGTCGATAGTGAAGTCGTAGGCGAGGCCAAGTGCACCTGCGAGCCAAGTACACTTACGAGGCCAAGTGCGCTCACGAGGCCAGGTGCACTTGATGTCTGCAGCATGATGAGTACGTTGTAGTGGTAATGGTGAGTCATTCCAGCATTTGCGGTGCGGAATTCGTTTGACGTAGTGGTTTCTCGGTTTCCGTAACGATCATTCCCCTCTTTTGAGGTCGGTGCTCCGTCGACGACTAAATGCGGTGTCGATTCTCATCGATTTTCTCATTGATAAGACGGTTTCGCTTGCCATTGGAGCTTTCGTGCTTCTGTATCTGCATTCAATTGCAAGTCTTGCAAAGTCTCTTATAAAGTAAGTGTTTCTTAAAGAAGGATAGACTTAGAACGTAACCTTGTATCGCCATATCGGCAAGAAGACTTGTTATCCTTCTCAAGAGTGTACACGATTGCACCCTTTACTCGAGAATCTGCATTCCATGGCTCAATAAGTGCCATCCGCCCAGCAGCCGTTTCTCGTCGCAGCCGACATGGTCAAGCATCTATGTGATCAATGGAATGGGATACCGATTCTTGATTGTGCTCGCGTTGAGAGCTCGGTAGTCAACTTCAGAGTTTCAAGCCGCCGTCCTTCTTCATTGCAAAAATATCGGCGTCGGTGATGATGGCCACTGGATAAAACCATTGGCCAGGTTTGTCTCGATGTAGGCCTTTAGAGTTCTTGACTCAACCTCCGACAGGTAATAGATACGCTCATATGGCAGCTTGTGCCCGGCGTCGATCACATGGTCAATTGACCGGTGCAGTGGCAGAGTGTGCCTTGACTAACAACCTTCACGAATTCCTGATACTTGGCGGGAATATGGCATGGCCGCCGTCGTCTGTAGGCACCATTTCAGGCACAGCTCCATCTATACTCGTTAGCTGTGTGTTTTCAACCGTCTGAAGGAGGGTAGGAATTCCCGGGAGTAGCGGTACCAGCCGGCCCGTCACAATCGAGCATGACCGTGGCGCGCCTCCTCCCTTCGTGACTCGGCGAGTCGGTAGCAGTCATTCAAGCTCCGCATTGTTGGTAACTCTTCTGCCGCAACTACCGCCGCTGCTCCTGCTCCCGCATCCAGCTCCAGGGGCTTCTCACACATGTGTGGTGCCTTCCATAGAGCTCCCAGCAACCCTGTGCAATCGCCAAGTCGTCTGACATATGCCTCTAGAATCTCGTCGCTAGCTATGAGACTCTCGAATGCGGCGGCTCGAAAGAGATGTATGTCTGGAACCCCGCCCTCCGCCTGTGGAGTCTACGACGTCACCTGGGTGGCCGCCGGTCACACAGGCTCATTTGAGTCCGCGGTCTTTAACCTGTTTTCTCTGCTAGGGGTCCGCAGGACTAGAAGTCAACCGGAGGTCCAGTCGACCTCAGGGTTCTAGCCTTGAACAAGGCAAGCCTAGAACCAGGTCATATGCCATAGGCACGACCAGCACCTCCGGTTCGTCAACCGAAGGCTATCATATTCTCCTATATACAAAAGGATAACCATTTGCCCAATCCTGATCAGGGATATGGAGGAGAGGATGCGTCCATTCCCGCTAGGGGATACGATGACTTCAGGTGTGATTTTGTTCGTGTTTCGTAGAATCGCACAATGGAGTATCGGCTTTGACCTGCTTGACACTTTTGAAAACTCAGGGGTTAAACTTCCCGCTCTGAGCTGCTTCATGATCTGTAGTTGCAGCTCCACTATCAGGGTCTTGAACTCTGCCCATCGGTAGTCTTTCTCCGTTAGTATACTTCCGTACTTGTGTAATCGTTCTCCGTAAGTGCACTTCCGTGCTTGTATAATCGTTCTGCGTAGGTGCACTTCCGTGCAACGCTGACGCTCTGTAAGTGAGCTTGCAGCTTCGTTCGTGGATGCTAACGTGTCGTAGGTGCACTTTGAAGCTTCCGCTCAGATCGGAAGAAGGCAATCGTCTAGTGCGGTTCAGATCATAACAAGGTAATCGTGAAGTGCGCTTGATCAAACGCGTTTATAGTCGGTGAATGAATGCTTTCGTCGAACGTATTTCAAGGACTTCTCGGTGGTGTGGCCATCAGGCCGGTCACGAGTGTATCAGGGTCGATTGACCTCCGAATCGTCTCGGAATGGGCTCTGCTCCCGTAAATCAACTGCAATAGATGGAATACTTATCTCGAATCAATATATCACGCTAGCGATGATAATCTCAAAGGGTAACGAGCAGTGACACGTTGGAAAAGAGGTATCGAAGAACCAATTGATCGAATTGTGAGACTGACATTGATGAAGGTTCGATTCGTCTCAATCATCCGTGCGTATGTAATGGATCTCGTTAAACATGTTTCGAGGTCTACTCAGCAGTGCCCATAAGGGCCGGTGACGCGTTTCTCGGGGACGGTTGACGTCTGATTGATTTCAGAATTGCCGTGGAATCTTCTGTATATTGATCTCGGTCGGTGATGCGACTCTTCGAATCCATTGACCTCCGAATCGCATCGGAATGATCTGTGCAGCCGTTGATTCCCGATATAGAGATACTTATGAAGTTTCGATGCTTGTAGGTCTCGAAAAGTGAGCTGTTGCGACGCGTTCGATTTCGTCATGTGGAGTGGGTGACACCACACTCGGGGCCAATTGACTTCACAATTGTCTCTGTGGCAGTCAACTGACAGGTATACTTATCCTGATTCATCGTTCTAGTGATGATACTCGTTGTAGGTCGAGAAGAGAGTTTTCAAGTTCTCAGGGGTGCCTATCATGGCAGGTGACGCGTCTCACAGGACTGATTGGCATCTAAATCATCTCGGAATCGTCCCTACTACCGTCAATCAACTCAATTGGATGATTACTTATCTTGTATCAACAATCTAACGATAGTTCTCGGTGTAGGTCTGACGTGTCGAAAAAGTAAAGAAATCACGAAATCCCGTGAGTGAAACGTATCTGGTGACTGAAAAGCGATTATAGTGTAAGGACGTACATCCTCGTATGGATAGATATACCTAGATACGGTTGCAAACGGGAAATAAGCAATATAGATCAATTGTACAGTATGTAGGTAAGATAATCGCTTGCGTGCCAAAAGCACTTCGCGAGGTGATTATATATGAAAGGCGGTTACCTGGCCTCGGCAGCCAAGGGCACCTGGCACCGCCATTACAGTGACAGATTCAGTACCTGGAGTCATAAATCTCTTATAGAGTGGATTGGAGATTGAAATTACATGTTGCAGATTGCCAATAATCATAATATCAGCTACATCTAAAGAGCTGAGGATATCATCCGATTTGTACTTGTTGTACCCGAGTCTGACGCAGAAGGAAAGATATGGGACAGCAATCAAGACCTGAGGTTCTAGCTCAATGACAATCAAGTCAAAAGCATCTTCGAGATACTTTCGATTAGTATAATTGATGCTATCGATGGTATTATTCAACATGACTCATAGTCTGCCTCGGGCATAATGGTTGGACCAGTGATCGTTTGAATGGTACATGTATAGTGTCTCATATAGCAGACAATAAAGAAAGACCATTGGTATGTCTAACACTGCAATTTTAATGTTGAATTTGGCCTCCAGGTCGAACGCAAGTTGAATTGAGGCCAAATCAACCACTGGGGATACGATCTCAGAATAATTGCTGGGACCCTGAATGTCTCCACAACCAACCATTCTCACCTCCCACTTATCAATCTGGCCATTTGCTAGTAGCTTTCTTACCATCACCTATAGGCTCCCAATGAGACTAGCTCTATGTAACACCGAGAACATCACCTTAGGTTTACCAGTACAAGTAGTATCCTTACTGCTTTCAAGACTTGCTTGCGATGGAAGTTATGAAGATTCGCTCACATCAGCAAAAAGATTTTCCAACTGGGTAGAATGACTCCATCAGAGTTGACGCGCTCTGTCAGAGCCGTCAGAGACACCCCGGTTGAGGATTACTCCGCACCCAGCGTCAATATCACGCGTCGCGTTTCATATCGTCCTCCGATGGCAGTTTCACTGTTTCTATCGCCCTCCGATGGCAGTTTCACCGTTTCTTTCACCCTCCGATCGCAGTTTCACCGTTTCTTCTCGCTCTGTCGGTCTCCTATTTTAAACGAACACTCTGGCATTGAGGCCAACTGTGACCATACGTTGGAATGGATTCATTGGATCCAGCGGAGAGCCAGCCTGTCCAGCCAGCCGAGACCAAGTGTAATGGCGGTGCCAGGTGCACTTGGCCTCGCAAGTGTATTTGGCTCGTAAGTGCTCTTGACCTCGTAAGTGCACTTGGCCCTCGTATGTGCACTTGGCACTCGTAAGTGCACTTGGCTCTGCTGAGTGCACTTGGCTCACAGGCGCACTTGGCCCTCGTAAGTACACTTGGCTCGCAAGTGCACTTGCCCTCGTAAGTGTATCTGGCTTGTGCGTGCAATTGGCCTCGTGAGTGCACTTGGCTTGGTAAGTGCACTTGGCTTCCGAGGCCGGGTAAGCGTCCTTCATATATAGTCTGACCCTTTTCCATTCCCTTACTTTCAACTGTATTTGCATCGGGAAAATATCCCTGCGCCCGTGCGTATTAGGAATGTCTGGTCGTCAGTGGTACGCCAGGAGCGTCTGGAACATCGGTTGGCAGGGTAACATGTAAGTCCGCGACGATACGAAGTGAGGCACTGCAAAAACAACTCCTGGCACTATGTATTCACACGGTCGCATGTCACTCTGCAGAGCGCCTTGGGACGCTTATATACAGTGTTCTTCGTCTGGCCAGTGAATTGCATGGTGCTTGGTGATTGGTGGCAACACTGCTCTGGGCATTGTAATGACGATGCTATGCATGGTATATTTCACCATAATTCTGCTTGCGTCCATGTTTTGGCTGGGCACAAGCAACTTGAAGGTATGCCTATCGGTGGTCGGTGCTCAGGGCATTGTAATGACGATGCTATGCACGGCATATTACAACATAAGGTCGTTTTCCATGGAAAACCACTTTGCTTGCGTCCATGTCTTGGCTGGATGCAAGCAACTTGAAGGTGCCTATCAGTGCTTGGTGTAAAGGTCTGTCTATCACAAAGTAATGTTTATTAAGTCTATTGACAGTTCTAAACACCGTTTATACCTTCTTCACCGCTGTATTCAACTCGTCCTCCAGCATATAATAAACATCGTTCCAGGTCGCTAGGTCTATATGACTATTGACTATCCATCCTTTATTCTCCGACTTTGATGACATGGGCTCCTCTGGAATTAAGTGAGCCGCACCCACAATATTTCCTGCACTAATAACTGCATATACACCTCCGGAAGATGGTTTCACTACCCTGACTAGCTGTGATGCACTTTCCGGCATTCCACCGTTGGCAGGTTTCGACACTTCAACGTATGCTAGCCAAAAGGTATTTGTGCCGCGCGCATGGACAGCTCGCAGCTTGAATAGATGAAGCATACGGTATGGTACGCGTCCCTGCAGTGCCTGGTGAGACTCCTTACGTTGCGAAGTTTGAACTCATACCCAGTCATTGCGGGCAGCCCCAGAATACCATTCTTTATCTCCAGTATATCTGAGCTTCTGAATTATGCACTCGTCATGGATGTTACGTGATTCTACCTCCAATCCATGGTAAATTGCGGCAGCACTGCTTAAGAGATCATCTGAATCGATATTAACCTGCTTGGAGTGTAAGAAACGACGGGTGGCATCGTATAGACCATTTCGGAGGACGTCGTCACTGATAGTTTTCAAGAGGCCTTGAAAGTCCTTGACTTTCTCTGTTCCTGTGTGCTGCTGTGGAGATATGAACCTCAATAAACGTCGTCTAGTGGTAGTGGTTGCTTCCGCCATCACTTCCGCCATCACTTCCGCTGTCACTTCCGCCATCACTTCCGCTGTCACTTCCGCCGTCACTTCCGTCGTCTGGGGAGCAGCTCATTTACGGTTCCATGCATCGCGATTGGCGTTTCTCACAGCGAATGCATCACTCCGAAGGTAGTAGTTGATTTTCTGAGTATGGTAACTACCCGTCTTGTTGGAGGCATTAAATCCGTCCTTAATCTTCTTCCGGTGAGAACTTTCTCCGATCTCTGTCGACCACTGTTTAAGCGAACCGTTCCGTTGTATCTCCTCTCGGAAGTGCTGCATGAGATGTATCTTGGGAAAGTGGAAATCGCTACCCTCTTCAATGTATTCGGCCATTTCTACGTCGATAATACCTTTCCAGTCGTCGCGAATGCGCTGTCGAAAGGCCGCCGTTTTCTGCTTGTTTTCCTCGGAATGCAACTCGGCATCCCACTCGGCATACAATTCTGTAGGTCTCTCTTTGGCCTCTGCTGCCAGTCGTTTCCCAGCCCTGAATTGTTGAAACACATCCTTCGAATCGTGAAAGCGACGTAGAGCATTGTCCATGAGGTCTAGCGTTTCGTCATCATGAGAGTCATACTGGCAATAGAAATAGAACTCAAGAAGAGAGCGAGAGCACTCAACTGCACCATCAAAAACACTGCGCTGAGAGGGGCTTGGGTCACGCAGAGCATTGTGTACGACACCCACAAGGAATCGTGTTATCGTCTTGACTTCTCCTCTGTTCCAATGCGAAACCTCCTCATATGCACATCTTGGCTTCGTCATATCGAGGTACACAGGCACCGAGAGCCAAATATCATTGAACTTGTCAAGCCGCTTATGCTGCTTAAGAAATTCGTGAAGCCATGTCAGGAGGTGCTTCAACATCCCAATTTGCATCGTGTGGAGGAGATCAGGCTTGGGAAGATCGCTTGTGACGCAATCGAGATACCATAAGGTATTGTAGCCTGGATTGATATCGTGGCATTTGAGATCGGCGATGCTCAGGGGTGTATTTGAATCTGAGAGCATACAATAGATATTATGATCCCAGAGATTGTGTTGCTCATGTCGGCGGGGTAGATTTCCCATTTTCTGCATGGGGCATTCGCACCAGTAGCATACACCATTCTTGATGTTGTGAAGGTCACGGTGCTCGGAGTAATCGGCCATCCATTCAGCCAGTGTCCAATAACAATGCCTGAAGTTGCTATTGGTACAGAGGGCATAGAAGGTGCGCGTCTCCGAGTCGGAATTGAGTAGGGGTTGCAACACATGCTGCAGTACGTTCTGAGTGACCATTCGGTTATGCTCCCTCTGAGCATTTCTTCTTTTGAGGGGGACATCGTGCATCTTGACGGGAATGGGCAAAATGGCGACCAACAATACGCTGTGCATTGTGTGCTTTATCTGTGCGGCTGCGGATAGGTTGCCGATCGTCATATATATCGGCCATACCTTTTTGTCGACAGAGAAGTACGTAAGGTGGGTGCCGTCAGACATGAATATCATTGGCACCAACGTGTCTTTGACTGGTAGTGTTGGCTACATAATTGTGAGCATTGTAAAGGGTATAGAGCATTGTAAAGGGTATAGAGCATTGTAAAGGGTATAGAGCATTGTAAAGGGTATAGAGTATTGTAAAGGGTATAGAGCATTGTAAAGGGTATAGAGCATTGTAAAGGGTATAAGAAGGAAGCTTACCTGCTTATCCCACCACCAGTCTCCAGTATGCATCTCATTGTAAACACAGTGCCCAGCATTATTGAAGCATCGTTTCAGAGTGTATGTAAGATGTTCCTCATATGCTGGCTGCCGGAGTAGCCATTTTGCACACTCTATAAGGTCAGGGTGCCAAAACTCAATTCCATCATTGGGAAAAAGTCCCTGCATCTTGGCGTATTAGTCACGTCCAGACGTCGGTGGTGCACCAGGAGTGCCCGGAACGTCAGTTGGCAGGGTAACATGTAAGTCCGCGACGTTACGATGTGAGGCACTGCAAAAACAACTCCTGGCGCTAGGTATTCACACGGTCGCATATCACTCTGCACAGCACCTTGGGACGCTTAACATACCGTGTTCTTCATCTGGCCGGTGAATTGCATGGTACTTGGTGCTCGGTAGCAACACTGCTCTGGACATTGTAATGACGATGCTATGCACAGCATATTACACCATAACCTTGCTTGCATCCATGTCTGGGCTGGATGCAAGCAACTTGAAGGGTGCTCGGTACTCGGGGCATTGTAATGACGATGCTATGAATGGCATATTACATCATAAGGTCGTTTTCCATGGAGAACCAATTTGCTTGCGTCCATGTCTTGGCTGGACGCAAGCAACTTGAAGGTCTGCCTATCGCTGCTTGGTGCTTGGTGGCAACACTGCTCTGGGCATTGTAATGACGATGCTATGCACGGCATATTTCACCATAAGGTCGTTTTCCATGGAGAACCACTTTGCTTGCGTCCATGTCTTGGCTGGATGCAAGCAACTTGAAGGTCTGCCTACCAGTGCTTGGTGCTCGGTGGCAATACTGCTCTGGGCATTGTAATGACGATGCTATGCACGGCATATTGTCTATTTACAGTTCTAACACCGTGACCTTACAGTTCTAAACACCTTACAGTTCTAAACACCGTTTATACCATCTTCACCGCTGTATTCAACTCGTCCTCCAGCATATAATAAACATCATTCCAAGTCGCCAGGTCTATATGACTATTGACTATCCATCCTTTATTCTCCGACTTTGACGAAATGGGCTGCTCTGGAATTATGTGAGCCACCGCCACAATATCCCCTGCACTAATAACTACATATGCACCTCCGGAAGATGGTTTTACTATCCTGACTAGCTGCGATGCACATTCCGGCATTCCACCGTTGGCAGACTTCGTCACATCAACGTATGCTAGCCAAAAGGTATTCGTGCTGCGCGGATGGATGACTCGCAGCTTGAATAGACGAAGCATATGGTACGGTACACGTCCCTGCAGTACCTTGTGAGACAGCTCCTGCCCCTCCCTACGTTGCGAAGTTTAAACCCATACCCAGTCATGGTGGGCAGCCCCAGAATACCATCGTTTATCTCCAGTACATCTGAGCTTCTGAATGATGTGCTCGTCATGCATGTTGCGTGATTCTACCCCCCATGCATGATAAATTGCGGCAGCACTGCTTAAGAGATCATCCGAATCGATATTTACCTGCTTCGAGTGTAAGAAACGACGGGTGGCATTGTATAGAACATTTCGGAGGACGTCGTCAGTGATTGTTTTCAAGAGGCCTTGAAAGTCCTTGACTTTTTCTTTTCCTTTGTACTGCTGCGGAGATATGAACCTCAATAAACGACGTCTACTAGTAGTGGTTGCTTCTGCTGTCACTTGCACCATCACTTACGCCGTCACTTCCGTCGTCTGGGAAGCAGCTCTTGTATGGTTCCATGCGTCGCGATTAGCCTTTCTGACAGCGAATGCATCACTCCGAAGGTAGTAGTTGATTATCTGAGTACAGTAATTACCAGTCATGTTGGAGGCATTAAACCCGTCCTTAATCTGCTTCCGGTCAGAACTTTCTCCGATCTCCGTCGACTACTGTTTAAGCGAACCGTACCGTTGTATCTGCTGTCGGAAGTGCTGCATGAGATGTATCTTGGGAAAGTTGAAATCGTTACCTTCTTCAATGTATTCGGCCATTTCTGCATCGATAATACCTTTCCAGGTGTCACGAATGCGCTGTCGAAAGGCCACCGTTTTCTTCTTGTTTTCCTCCAACTCGGCATCCTGCTCGGCACACAATTCCGTAGGTCTCTCTTTGGCCTCTGCTGCCAGTCTTTTTCCAGCCCTGAATTGTTGAAACACATCCTTCGAATCGTGAAAGCGACATAGAGCATTGTCCATGAGGTCTAGCGTTTCGTCATCATGAGAGTCATACTGGCAATAGAAATAGAACTCAAGAAGAGAGTGAGAGCACTCAACTGCACCGTCAAAAACACTGCACTAAGAGGGGCTTGGGTCCCGCAAAGTATTGCGTATGACTCCCACAAGGAATCGTGTCATCGTCTTGATTTCTCATCCATTCCAACGCGAAACCTCCTCCTATGCACATCTTGGCTTTGTCAAACCAAGGTATGCAGGCACCGAGAGCCAAATATCATTGAACTTGTCAAGCCGCTTATGCTGCTTGAGGAATTCGTGAAGCCATATCAGGAGGTGCTTCAACATCCCAATTTGCATTGTGTGGAGTAGATCAGACTTGGGAAGCTCGCTTGTAATGCAATCGAGATACCAGAAGATGTTGAAACCTGGATTGACATCGTGTCGTTTGAGATCGGTGATGCTCTGGGGTGTATTTGAATCTGAGAGTATACGATAGATATTATGATCCCGGAGGTTGTGTTGCTTATGTCGGCGGGGTAGATTACCGATTTCCTGCATGGAGCATTCGCACCAGTAGCATACACCATTCTTGATGTTGTGAAAGTCACGGTGCTCGGCGTAATCGGCCATCCATGCAGCCAGTGTCGAATAACAATGCTTCAAGTTGCCATTGGCAAAGCGGACATAGAAGGTGCGTGTCTCCGAGTCGGAATTGAGTAGGAGTTGCAACACATGCTGCAGCACATTCTGAGTGACCATTCGGTTATGCTCCCTCTGAGCATTTCTTCTTTTGAGGGGAACATCGCGTATCTTGACTGGAATGGGCAAAAGCGCAACCAACAACACGCTGTGCATTGTGTGCTTCATCCGTGCAGCTGCGGATAGGTTGCCCATCGTCATCTATATCGGCCATACCTTCTTGTTGCCAGAGAAGTTCGTGAGGTGGGTGCCATTAGACATGAATATCATTGGCACCAGCGTATCACCGACGGGTAGTGTTGTCTACACAATTGTGATCATTGTAAAGGGTTTGTAAAGGGTATACTAAGAAGGAGGTTTACCTGCTTGTTCCACCACCAGTCTCCAGTATGCATCTCATTGTAAAGACGGTGCCCAGCATCATTGAAGCAATGTATCGGTGTGTATGTAAGATGTTCCTCGTATGCTGGCTGCCTGAGTAGCCATTTTGCACACTCTATAAGGTCACGATGCCAAAACTCAATTGCATCCGGAGGCTGCTCATTCTATGCCATCTGCAACGTAGCTTTCTTCCAGGAGTCATGGCCAAGTCCGTCCTCCATCGCATCCATTTTCTTGCAGAGGTTGTAATTCGATTTCAGAGAATCACAAACGGACTCTTTAAGGCCACAGTTGCCTTTCAGAAAGTCGTCGATGACGTTGGCGGGAAGACCTTTCGATGTGACCAGCTCTGCAAAATTGTACTCCTCCTCACTGTCGAATGGATGGAAGGGGTTGTGTAAGCACTGCTCAGAATTGTGCTAAGAATTGTACTCATCGTCGGTCGGAACGTATGCGACGGGGGCTCCAGCATCGAGATATGAGAAGCTTTTTGTATATGATTCAAATTCGGACTCAGATGGTTCTGGAGAAGGTGAGGTGCGCAAAGGAGGAAACGCGGCAGGATCGTCAACGTGGTCATGGTTGGCATGAAAACCACTGTTCCAATCGTCGACGCAATGCTGAGAGTTTTTTCGAACGCGTTCAGGGGACTCAGTGGAGTCTGTCTTCGCCTCAAGAAGTTGGGCGTGATATCGAGGATAGTCGCTGTCGATGTGTTTGTAGAGCCACATGTCAGACTTGTAAGGTTTCAAGCAAACAGGGCAGAAATGATTCAGTGTTCATATGGGAGGCATGGAGCGCGTCGTGTAGACAATGTTGAGGGCTGTATATGCAGTTGGCAGAATGTTATGAGTGTTGCCAAGCAGGCGTAATGTAATTGAGCCGCATGGTATACAAAACTCACAGAACCGTATATTAAATGCCAAGACCCTGGAATATCCTGCAGACAGAGTGTGTCACGATGTACCCACGCCCAGAGCCTAATGTTACCCTAATGGCTAGGCAAATACAAGCAAGTCCATGGACTTGCTTGTTTGCTTGCTTTTTTGAAGTTTGGCCGGGCGGATGATACGAAACGCGGACGAAAACATGTGATATCACTCATTTCGTGTGTCAGGACATGAGGTCAGAGTTCCTGATACCACTGCACAGTGTGTATTAGTGGTGCCTGCAGAGGCCTATGCACTGCCAGAGATGCCGGTGACACTTCTCGAACTTCATATGGTAGGTTCCGACTGTTTGTGACACCACACTGCGTTATTATGTTGGAACTTGATGTCACTGGCGTATGATAGGAACCCAAACTGACACACTTCGACGCTTTGACCAAGGATTCGCATGACAAGTATGTCTCACGCTCAAGAAGTGGTTCAAACAACTCTCAGAGTGGTATAAAACATGAGGTGCATCTTTCAGGCCGGAAGGGAAGTGCCGATAACGGTTCACACCCAGGAAAGCTCCATTTCAAGTATGATGTTTGATATCACCAACAGTTTCAACACTTCTGCGAGCCACTCCACACAATTCCCAGCACCTTGATGGCCCATTCTGCACTGTATATATACTCCCGTACGCTCACTCAATTTCAATTCTTTCCCATCATCTCTATGTACTCCATTTTTATCTATTTACCACTCTCATTGTCGTTTTCAGACACATTAACCCTAACCCTGACCGACTCCTCATACACCTTATTTACAGCTCAGAATGTTGCAATGCCACCCAAAAAGATCCCATCCACCCCCTCCAAAACCGATGCAATTAAGGATACTCTCCACCTCGATGGTTTCGCGAAGCAGTTTATGGCTGAGCACATTCGGAGGCTTATTCAGATGTATGCCATTCACGGTGTCAAGGATGATGGCGCGATTAACTTGATATATGATATCCTTTGTTTGGACCCAGTCACTACAAGGCACTTTGCACAGTTTCAGGGGATGTGGGAGCATCGGGCATCGACTCAACCACGATACATGGAATGGTGGAGTGGGTTCCGGTTGTTTCTCTGAGACTGTTTTCATAAAACTCGGATGCAGATGAACCGATATCACAAAGAAAACCCACCTTTACCTATGGACCCCAACTATGACAACTCTGACAACTCTGACAACTGCGACAACTCCAAACGTCGCAATGGCGATGCCAAGAAAGACACCTGGTATTCCGGGACACCAAAGCTGCAGCCACCCTCCCACAAACGTGCAACGCCACCGACAATCATTGCTTCTGCCCTGCAGAAGAAGCGGAAACTCGAAGACATCTCCACCAATACCGTGCCTATCGGCCCAACGCTTATATACCCCTTCAGGGTTTACATTGTCGACTCTGATAGCTACCGCCCAGAAAGCTACGGCCGTTGGGGCGACATCTTCGTTCACCACAACTCTAATTGATGGCATCTCTCAAGAGTCGAATAGCTCACCGCAAAGGCCGTACACCGTGCTGTGAGTCGCCTATGTCCTGCCAGAGATGTCAGTTGTATTCTTGGGTATCTAGTCATGCCCGGCGAAACCTCTCTGCAGCCATGGAATGCGACTCGACTTGATGGCAACGACTCTGTGGCCACCTTCTTTTCCGTTACAGCTTACAACCCTGTCATCGTTGTGGCTGTTCTGAAGGCAATTGCAGTTGCGCCTCCAAGGATTGCAAGAGCTACTCCACAAC
This sequence comes from Wilcoxina mikolae CBS 423.85, assembly GCA_014904905.1. NCBI lineage: Eukaryota > Fungi > Ascomycota > Pezizomycetes > Pezizales > Pyronemataceae > Wilcoxina > Wilcoxina mikolae. The sequence continues at coordinate 79,238 of MU122124.1, forward strand.
CACCACCACCACCACCACCACCACGATCGTCTCCCCCGGAAACACCTGGGTCCTCCGAACAGGCCGAGAGCCCGACACCTGCTCCCAGATTCGTTGCAATAAACGACTCAGCAATAAACGACTCGGTAATAACACAACCGGAGGTGACTGCTACTCACCACGTCGAGTGTGCCTCTCTCCAAGATGTGTCATCGTCTGTGCTGGAGGAGTCAATGAGAGCCAGAGTTGCACGAATAGCAGAGACAGCACAAATTGTTGACGCGACGTCGCGAGCGGCGGTGAAGTTACAGGAACAGCAGGAGGCGACGTCGCAAATGGCACAGGTTTTGATGGAGCAGGAGACAATGTGTGACGTTTCTTCGGAGTCGGTGGGTATTGACGAGTCGTTGGAGTCGTTGGCAATTGGCACGCACCAAGATGTTTATGCCGGTATGAGCTTCACACAGCTTGAGGCCTCGCGTTAGATTCCAACATGGATGGGTCAGCAATTAGAGTGATGGTTTTCGGTACGTCCAACAGTGCTGCAAATGACGAGCATACTGACACACATGTTAGGTTCGCATTTGGGGGTTGGGTCTTTGGGATGGGTGGAGTCGATTTTGCACATGTAGGTTCGTGTTTGGGGGTTGGGTTAGATTGGGTTTTTGCATTTCCTCTTTGGGTCAGGTGGAGTCGTTTTTGCATTTTACAGAGTTGTTTTTAGTCTCATTTGGGTGTTGTTGGGTGTTCTTGGCATTAATGGTATTTGATTGACTAATCGTATGCGACACTTTCGTGACAAGCTAATACGAAATCGTGTGCATCTGCCCCTTTATGTGAATACATTTCAGGTGCAATGCTCAGCGACGTGTCAGTCCTTTTCCACACTGCGTTGCCCTTCGTCTACCTTGCAACTGCACTCTTTTTCTGCCTTTCTGACATTCCTACCTTTCTGACATTCCACCCTTTCTGACATTCCTGCCTTCTGAAAATGACCTGAACAACCAAGCCACTGCACAAGGCCGCATCCTCAATTCCAAAAGCAGCACCGGCCACTCATGCAGTTGTCAGCCCAATGCCATGTACAGCAAACGGTCATAAGAAGAAACTCACTTTGCGGGCTGACAAGCAGAAGCGAAAGCGGACGAAGGCTACAGCCTCACGTATTGAAGGTTCGACCACCCAGGTCTCCTCAGCATCTACACCCATTGTATCTGCACCAAATCCAGTCCTGAAACCGTCTCTGCCCCAGCCGAATCAAGCCTCCATCTCGATGTCGCCAGCACCCAGTGTTATTTCCAACCTCGGTATTCGTTCAGCGACGAACCTTAGTCACCTTCGGAGTCCACACCCATTATCATCGGCTTCACAACTCATCTCATCGTCTCCGCCGAGGATACCAGCGTCGGTCAGCAGTAAATGATATGGCAGTCAAAGTCTCCTTGCACCAGGTGACCTTCGAGTGACTGCTGTACTGGAGACAATGCGTCAAATGATGAAGAAGCAACTGCTGAGCGAGACACCATTTCCAACTGAAGCTGAGTTTCTACTGGTAGCTTATACAATTCCGAGAGTGGTAGATACCGACTAACATATCCAATACATAGTCTGTAGTGCATTCCTGACCAAAGGCATGCAGGCAGGAAGGAGTGAACATTAGCTTCCAGGATCGTCAGAAGGAGTGTCTCAAGATAGTTAGGTATCTCCCAGAATTGCATTCACACTGACTAACCGGCCGTATGTCAGATCAAAAACAGTTGCAATGCAGTCAGATCGCACATGATCAAGAAGGCCCGTGAGTGTATAGGGAGACTATACACCTTGCACCGTTTCGAAAATGATGAGCACCGCATACACATTGACCGAATTCTTTCAGATCTTACATTCATTGTACGGCAATGCAATGGTACGAACGAATCTGATGTGAGTTCAACCTGATGTGAGTTCTGTCTGCAACTTGTGGCGTCGCTAACACTACCAGGAACGAGCTAGCTACTTTCTTGCCGAGGAGATTCCACGACTTCTATATATACATTTCTTCCAACAAATTCGCAAACGCGGCAGGCATTCAGAGGGCTTCCATGAATGGATTCGGGAACAGACACCCCTGGCACTGATTGTGTTAACATGTACGGCATTGCATCACGCACTGACAGAGTGGCAAAGAAATGGAGGTTTAGCTCCAACAAAGGTTGCAATCAATGACCTCAAACTTGAAATTCGGCGCAACAGGCCCGAGTGGGAGTACTACTTCAATCCAGATAATGACGGCGGTAAGTATGGCCTTCACAATATATGCAATTGCTCTAACAATTCGCAGAGATTTAGACTGATCTCATCAATATTTGGAACGATCTCCCATCTCCATTGAGACAGAAGGTAATCAAGTCCATTAGGGCGGCTCTCAACAACCTCATTCTACATGAGACAGGAGCCAATAACATGCCACCCGTTACCAAGCCTCGTCGAGTGGTATTAAACAAGGCTGCCATGGAAACCTTGATGATGGAGCCGAACATTGAGACTCCGAAAATTTCTGCCATTTGCGTCCCCACTGCTAAAGATTTATCTTTCAATGCTGAGGATGGGATTGATGATGGCGACCATGATAGCGACAACGAGCATGATGACATTCACAGTGCCCGGAGTCGTGCTCAGCGATATCGTGGTCTCCAGCTGGATGATGATACGGTCGAGAATGAGGAGGATGAGGATGATGATAATATCGAGAATGAGGAGGATGAGGATGAGGATGAGGATGAGGACGTAGTATCGGAGTCGGTGGATGACTGCGAAGGAGAGAGTAGTTTAGAGGATGTGCTTCAAGCTGGCTGCGACATGTAGCATGGCGTTTGGAACCAGGAGAGAGTAGTTTAGAGGATGTACATCATGCTGGCTGCGACATGTAGCATGGCATTTAGAACAGGAAACTGTATATATTAGAGCTTAATATCAAACATCGTCAACAGTAACGTCAATGGACTGTATCCGTCGCCCGAGATGTGAATGCAATTTAGGGTATCGTATAAACGTCACATGCAGTGAACATTACGTTATGTTACGGTGTACATTGCACTCATACGTTACATGAGTAGTGTTGTGGATCAAAAGGTGTGCACACTGCATGGCTGCGACAGTAAGAATTATGTACACTGTATAGCTGTGACAGTAAGGAATGCTGCGTCAGGAGGTGCAAGCGCAACGCCAGGGGTTGTGTATATGCACGTGCAGTGGGACTCTACGACAAGACTCAACAGGTTTCGTCTGGAGCGTCTGATGCGTGCTAAACGTTCCAGCGTCCGGAGCGCGACTTGGTTTTTTTCCCGATGTTTCAGATGCTGTGCATTCCATGCCATCTGCAATGTTGCTTTCTTCCAGGAGTCATGGCCAAGTCCGTCCTCCATCGCGTCGATTATCTGGCGGAGGTTGTAAATTGATTTCAGAGAATCACGAATGGACTCTTTAAGACCACAGTCACCCTTCAGGAAGTCGTCTATGACGTTGGCGGGAAGACCTTTCGATGTGACCAGCTCTGCGAAATTGTACTCCTCCTCACTGTTGAACGGAACAAAGGGGTTGTGTAAGCACTGCTCAGAATTGTGCTCAGCATTGTACTCATCGTCAGTCGGAACGTAAGCGACAGGGGCTCCAGCATCGGGATATGAGAAGCTTTTTGTATTTGAGTCAAATTCGGACTCGGATGGTTCTGGAGAAGGAGATGTGTGCAACTGAGGAAACGCGTCAGGATCGTCAACGTGGTCATGGTTGTCATGAAAACCATGGTTGTCATGATAACCACTGTGAGAATCGTCGACGCATCGCTGAGAGTTTTTTCGAACGCGTTCAGGGGGCTTGGAGTCTGTCTTCGCCTCAAGAAGTTGGGCGCGATATCGAGGATGGTTGCTGTCGATGTGTTTGTAGAGCCACATGTCAGACTTGTAAGGTTTCAAGCAAACAGGGTAGAAACGATTCGGAGTTCGTATGGGAGGCATGGTGCGCCTTGTGTAGACAATGCTGAGTGCTGTATATGCAGTTGGCAGAATGTTATGAATGTTGCCAAGCAGGTAATTGAGCCGCATGGCATACAAAACTCACAGAGCCGTATATAAAATGCCAAGACCCTGGAATATCCTGCAGACAGAGTTTGTCACGATGTAGCCACGCCCAGAGCCTAATTTTACTCTATTTGCTAGGCAAATATAAGAAAGAATCCATGGACTTGCTTGTTTGGTTGCTTTTTTGAAGTTTGGCCTGGCAGATGATACTAAATGCGGACGAAAACATGTGATATCACTCATTTCGTGTGCCAAGACACAAGTTCAGAGTTCATGATACCACCGCACAGTGTCTATCGGTGGTACCTGGAGAGGCCTATGCACTGACAGAGATGCCGGTGACACTTCTCGAACTTTATATGGCAGGTTCCGACTGTTTGTGACACCACCCTGCATCATTATGTTGGAACTTGATGTCACTGCCATATGATAGGAACCCAAGCTGACAGACTTCAACGCTTTGACCCAGCATTCGCATGCCGAGTGTGTCTCACTCTCAAGAAGTGGTTCAAACAACTCTCAGAGTCGTATAAAACATAAGGTGTATCTTTGAGGCCAGACGGGAAGTCCCGATGACGGCTCACACCCAGGAAACCTCCTTTTTAAATATGATGTTTGATATTACCAACAGTTTCAACTCTTCTGCCGCTCCACATGATTACAAGCACCTTGATAGCCCATTCTGCACTGTATATATACAGCCGTATACTCCCTCCATTTCAATTCTTCTCCATCAGCTCGATCTACTCCATTTTTACCTATTTACCACTCTCATCGTCGTTTTCAGACACATTAACCCTAACCCTGATCGACCCCTCATACATTTTATTTACAGCTCAGAGCGTTGCAATGCCACCCAAAACGATCCCATCCACCCCCTCCAAAACCGATGCAATTAAGGACACTCTCCACCTCGATGGTTTCATGAAGCAGTTCATGGCCGAGCATAATCGGGGCCTCATGCGGATGTATGCCATTCATGGTGTCAAGGATGATGGCACGATTGACTTGATGTATGATATCCTTTTTTTGGACCCAGTCACTACAAGGCACTTTGCACAGTTTCAGGGGATGTGGAAGCATCGGGCGTAGAATCAACCACGATACATAGAATGGTGGAGTGGGTTCCGGGCGTTTCTCCGAAACTGTTTCGATAACACTCGGGTGCAGATGAACCGATATCATAAAGAAAACCCACCTTTACCTACCGACTCCAACTCCGACAACTCCGACAACTGCGACAACTGCGACAACTCCAAACATCACTAAGGCGATGCCAAGAAAGACACGTGGCATCCTGGGACACCAAAGCTGCAGCCACCCTCCCACAAACGTGCAATGCCATCGACGATCATTGCTTCTGCCCTGCAGAAGAAGCGGAAACTCGATAACATCTCCACCAATACCGTCCCTACCGGCCCAACGCTTATATACCCCTTCAGGGTTTGTATTGTCGACCCTGAAAGCTATCGTCCAGAAAGCTACGACCGTTGGGACCACATCTTCGTTCACCACAGCTCTAATAGATGGCATCTCTCACGAGTCGAGAATCTCACCGCAAAGGCCATACACTGTGCTGTGAGTCGCCTATGTCCTGCCAGAGATGTAAGTTGTATTCTTGGGTGTCTAGTCATGTCCGGCGAAACCTCTCTCCAGCCATGGAATGCGACTCCACTCAATAGCAACGACTCTGTGGCCACCTTTTGTTCCGTTACAGCTTTCAACCCTCTCATCGTTGTGGCTGTTCGGAAGGCAATTGCAGTTGCACCTCCAACGATTGCAAGAGCTACTCCACCACCACCACCACCACTACCACCTCCACCACAACCACAATCCTCTCCCCCGGGAACACCTGATGCCCCCGAATGGGCAGAGAGCCTGACACCTGCTCCCAGGTTCGTTGCAATAAACCACTCGGCAATGACACAACTGGAGGTGACTGCTACTCACCACGTCGAGTGTGCCTCTCTTCAAGATCCCAGGGTTGCACGAATGGTGGAGACAGCACAAATTGTTGAGGCGATGTCGCGAGTGGTGGTGGAGTTACAGCAACAGCGGGAGGCGAGGTTGCAAATGGCACAGGTTTTGGTGGAGCAGGAGAGGAGACAATGGAGCAGGAGACAATGTGTGACGTTTCATCGGTATTGGTGGGTGTTGATGAGTCGTCGGAGTCGGTGGCAATTGGCAAACACCAAGTTGTCAATGCCGGTATGAGCTTCACGCATCTCGAGGCATCGCGTTTGATTCCACCATGGATTGGTCAGCAATTTGAGTGATGGTTTTCGATATGTCCAACAGTACTGCAAATGACGAGCATACCGACACACATGTTAGGTTCACGTTTGGGGGTTGGGTTATATTGAGTTTTTGCATTTCCTCTTTGGGTCAGGTGGAGTCGTTTTTGCATTTTACAGAGTTGTTTTTAGTCTCGTTTGGGTTTTCTTGGCATTAGTGGTATTTGATTGACTAATCGTATGCGACACTTTCGTGACAAGCTAATACAAAATCGTGTGAATCTGCCCCTTTATGAGGAAACCTTTCAGGTGCAATGCTCAGTGACGTGTCAGTCCTTTTCCACACTGCATTACCCTTCGTCTACATCGCAACTGCACACTTTTTCTACCTTTCTGACATTCATTCCTTTCTGACATTCCTGCCTTTCTAAAGTTCCTGCCTTCTGAAAATGACCCGAACAACAAAGCCACTGCACAAGGCCGCATCCTCAATTCCAAAAGCAGCACCAGCCACTCCTGGCACCCCAATACCTCGTACAGCAAACGGTCAAAAGAGAAAACTCTGCAGGCTGACAAGCAGAAGCGAAAGCGGACGAAGACTACAGCCTCACATATCGAAGGTTCGATTACTCAGGTCTCCTCAGCATCTACACCTATTGTATCCGCACCAAATCCTGCCCTGAAACCGTCTCTGCCCCCACCGAATCAAGCCTCCATTTCGATGTCTCCAGCACCCAGTGTCATCTCCAATTTCGCTATTTGTTCAGCGACGAACCTTATTCACCTCCGGAGTCCACACCCATCATCATCGGCTTCACAACTCATCCTATCGTCTCCGCCGAGGACACCGTTGAGTCTGTTTGTCAGCAGTAAACAACGATATGGCAGTCGAAGTGTCCTTGCACCAGCTGACCTTCGAGTTACTGCTGTACTGGAAACAATGCGTCGCTTGATGGAGAATCAACTGCTGAGCGATACTCCATTTCCAACTGAAGCTGAATTTTTACTGGTTGCTTATACAATTCCGAGAGTGGTAGATACCGACTAACATTGTTTCCAACACAAAGTCAGTAGATCATTCCTGGCCGACGGCATGCAGGCAGGAAGTAGTCAATATTAGCTTCCAGGAACGTCAGAAGGAGTGTCTCAAGATAGTTAGGTATCTCCCAGAATTGCATTCTCACTGACTAACGTATGTCAGATCAAAAACAGTTGCAATGCAGTCAGATCACACATGATCAAGAAGCCCCGGAAGTGTGTAGGGGGACTATACAACTTGCACCGTTTTGAAGATGATGAGCGCCGCATACAAATTGAACTAATTCTTTCAGATTTTATATTCATTGTATACCAATGCGATTGTATGAACGAACCTGATGTGAGTTCTGTCTGCAACTTGTAGCATTGCTAACACCACCAGGAACGAGCTAGCTACTTTCTTGCCGAGGAGATTCCACGATTTCTATATATATATTTCTTCCAACAAATTCATAAACGGGGCAGGCTTTGGGAGGGCTGCCATGACTGGATTCAGGAACAGACACCCCTGACACTGATTGTGTTAACATGTACGGCATTGCATCACGCACTGACAGAGTGGCAAAGAAATGGAGGTTTAGCTCGAACAAAGGTTGCAATCAATGACCTCAAACTTGAAATCCGGTGCAACAGGCCTGAGTGGGAGTACTACATCAATCGAGATAATGACGGCGGTGAGTATGGCCTTCACAATGCATGCAATCGATCTAACATTTATTTTACAGAGACTTACACTGATCTCATCAATATTTGGAACGATCTCCCATCTCCATTGAGATAGAAGGTAATCAAGTCCATAAGGGCGGCTTTTAACAACCTCATTCTATATAAGAAAGGAGCCAATAACATGCCACCCGTGGCCAATCCTCGTCAAGTGGTATTAAACAAGACCGCGATTGAAGCCCTGATGATGGATCCGGACATTGAGACTCCGATCATTGCTGCGATCCGCATTCCCGTTGCTAAAGATTTGTCTTTTAATGCTCTAACACCGGGAGCGTCACTCCAGGTATACCAGTACAAGTAGTATCCTTACTGCTTTCAGGACTTGCTTGCGATGGAGGTTATGAAGATTCGCTCAGGATGTGAAAGTCACTAAAGATAAAGATTCAAGACAAAGATGTTTGGCTTTCCAATGCGTATATTGTTAAGGCTTGTTCTCCTCGTCAAGAAGCTTGCCCTTCTACCCTCGAAGATTCTAGAGGTCTTTATACCTCTATCTTCTGTCTCTAACAATTACTTCTATCTACGCTTTTCTTATGAGCTCCTCTACCTAACCTTCCCTTTGCTCCAATGCCCTTCCTGCGCTTCAGTGCTCTTTCGGACCTTCTGCATCTTTCCGCTCAGATCTCTAACATAGACGAATAGAACTCCTACTGACATCAGTCCTTTGCACTTCTGTGGTCCGGACCTATCGAATCCTTTCGATCTCTTTGCTTCCAGGCAAATGGTATCCTTTCGATCGTGAGGGACATAAGGGGCTTCGTCAGCTATGCTGCAAACACAGGTGCTTTTGTATCTACAGCCTCTCAGCTGCCTTCGCACTATCGATGGCATGAGCTGTCAAGGCATCGTCCCAATAACCACCTTTAACTCCTTATCAGTAGTGTGGTTGACTGCATGACAGCTCATCTGATTTCGTTGGGTGCGAGTGATATCTTGTGTAGTTTCGATGACGTCCAGAGATGACGCTTGTACTATCCCGATGCGGCTATCATCGAGTGATCGTAGGTGACCCCGCTCCAATGGCCTTTGGTGATGTACAGGTTTGTGAGGTGTAACACTACCCCCCTCCTTACAGAGTTTGTCTCTGAACGATCATACTAATCTGCTCTTCGTTGCCTTTGGTAAAAATGACCTCTTGTGCCCAAAACCCAAAATCCCTCCTTTCCTCCTTGGTAAAATGTGACCCCTTGTGCCCAACAACCAGTTCCTTTTTCCCAGGTGTCTTGCTAGCCGTTAAAAACCATTCGTGGGGAAAAGGTACTAGCGCAACCTCTTGTCCTTAGCTGCCTGGGGATTCCGTTTATGATAGTCCTTCAATAACCCTTTGTCATCGAAGTTCTCATAAGGTTCCTCAGTCCAATCTGCTTCGTCTGGATACCCTTTCCACTTGAACAGGTATAGCACCTTCTTTTGTTCCTTGCTATACTGGCTGCCCATGATCTCTTCAACCTTATAGCCTGTTTCGTATTCGTAGCCTTGTACATCATAACCCAATTCCTTTCCTTCGCTGGTAGCGTGTTCTGGTGTAGGTCTGATCGGAACAGTGGCTGTTCGATAGGGCTCAATGAGAGAGACATGGAAAGCATTATGAATTCTCCAGCGCTTAGGCAATTCAAGTTTTAATGCGGTGGGTGAGAGTACTTTGAGCACCTGGAAGGGACCATGTAGCTTCGCATCTAGCTTTCTAGATGGGCGTCTGATCTTAAGGTTCTTTCCATTTACCATTACTAGATCACCAACCGAATGCTTCCGAGGTTCTTTAGCACGCTTATCATGGTACCTCCCCATTGTCTCTTGTGCCTTTTCTAAACCTTTTCGACACAGGTCATGCACACTTGACATCCAATGAACATAGTTCCTTGATGCCGGATTCTTTGCCTCTGCTTCAACGGGCCAATTCGTTCGAGGATCGAACCCATAATTCGCAAAGAAAGGTGACATGCCAGTCGCGGTGGTAAGTGAGTTGTTGTAGGCATACTCTGCCATTGGCAACATCTCAGACCAATTATCTTGTTCGTAGTTGCAGTAGTTTCTCAGGTAGCACTCTAACGTCTGTTTTCCTCTCTCCGTTTGACCATCAGTCTGTGGATGAAATGGTGAAGACATCTTCAACTGAATATCGAGAGCTTCAACTAAGGAAGACCAGAACGCAGATGTAAACCTAGAATCTCTGTCTGATACAATGTTCGATGGCAGACCATGGAATCTCCATACTTCTTTCAGGAAGATCTTGACCAGGTCTGTGGCTTTCTTTGCGCCATTCTTCAGTAGTATGAAGTGTGCCATCTTTGTGAACCTGTCAACAATATCCCAGACCGATGAACAACCATCAGATACAGGTAAATCGATGATGAAATCCATAGAAATTGAATCCCATGGACTGTATGCTAATTGGAGAGGTTGTAGAAGTCCGTAGCGAGCGTGACGAGCTGCTTTATTTTTCTTGCATTCAGGGCATGAGCGGACGTAGTCTTCGATGAATTTCTCCATCTCTGGCCAAAAGAAGTTCCTTCGAACCAGCTCAATTGTCTTGTCCTGTCCCATATGTCCTGCTACCTTCGAATCATGCTCTGCTTCGAGTATTTGCTTTCGTAACTTTAGATGGTCTGGGATCCATAGCCTGCCTTTATAATAAACGGCTTCGTTCTCGAAAGAGATGTCAGGGCTTGGGCTTCCTTCCATTGCTCTAACGTACTCTTCCTGCCATGCAGCGTCGTTATTTGCAGCGCCTACCACTGCTTCTAATAACCAAGAATTGAACTTGACTACTGGGATTGACCTCAACTTAGCAGAAGAAATCATGATCTGTTCGCCTCGTAGCTTTGCTGCTGTCACCTGCACTGTTTCCCCTTCAGATGTTACCAACTGATCAGGTCTTAAAACGCGGTGTATTGGTTGATTTTCATTTTCTTCGATACTATCTCTCCCCTTTTTAGGGCGGTACTCCGAACGCCTAGATAACGTATCTGGTTTCCCATTTGCACTGCCTGGTCGATAGAATATCTTGAAATCGTAACCAGCTAGTTCCTGTGCCCAGCGGGCGTGTCTTCGATTCAATATCTTAGTAGTGGTGAAGTACTCAAGATTCTTGTGATCGGTAAATACGCTGATTTGATGGGCTGCACCTTCAAGATAACGTCTCCAGTTCTTAAAAGCGGATACTATTGCTAGCATCTCCTTATCGTCGATCTCATATTTAATCTCTGCCTTATCCGTCTTTCAAGAGTGATAGGCCACAGGGTGTAATCGTCCATCAATCACTTGGGAAAGGACAGCGCCGATGGCGAAGTCTCTAGCGTCAGTCTCAATAGCCACAGGGTGTTCAGGTTCAAAGTGACGAAGGATTGGTGCCTCAGTGAAACACTTCTTTAACAAATCGAAAGCCTCTTGACAGCGTGGGTTTGCCTTCCAATCGAACCGTTCTCCAGTTTGTTTGGTTAGGTCTGTCAATGGCCTGCAGATTCTCGAAAAGTCCTTTATGAAGCATCGGTAGAACTTGGAAAATCCTAAGAATGACTGAACGTCCCTGACTGAGTCTGGCGTTTCCCATTTCAGGATAGTATCAACCTTGTCCTCTGCCATGCTGACACCTTCTCCTGATATGATATAACCAAGGAATTCAATTTGTTTCTGATGCCATTCGCACTTATCTGGTGCTATTGCTAAATTGTTTTCCTGTAATCTACGAAGGACTTCTCTTGTCAATCGTATATGCTCTTCTTCGTCTTTGGAATAGATGAGAATGTCATCTATATAAACTACAACTCCATAATCGATTAGATCTCTCAGGATCTCGTTCATCATATCTTGGAATGAGGCTGGCACATTTGCCATTCCAAAGGGCATAACCAAATATTCATAGTGTCCATATCTCGTACGAAATGCTGTTTTCCATTCGTCACCAGGTATTATTCGAATGACATTGTAACCAGCCTTCAGGTCAATCTTCGAAAAAAGCTTTGAGCCAGAAACTCTGTCCCTAAGTTCGTTCATAAGTGGCAAAGGATACCGATTCATAATCGTGACGCGGTTGAGTCCTCTGTAATCCACACACAACCTTAAACCCCTTCCATGAGGCTTTGAGACGAAGAGTGTTGGTGCTCCAGCTGGTGACTTGCTTGGACGAATCTTGCCAGAATTGAGCATTTCCTTTAGATACTCCTTAAGGACCGAAAGTTCTTTTTCAGAAAGAGCATAGATGGGACCCCATGGAGGCTGCTCCCCATCTTTTAAGTCTATTGCATGGTCAAATGATCGATGTGGCGGTAGAGCGTTGGCAGTTTCCCCATTATAAACTGACTGAAAGTCTCGATACTGCCATGGAATTCGCTCGACCCAGTCGATCTCCATTTCACCTGCTGCATTGTTATGCATAGACCAAATTACTCCGATCCACCGTGGATCAGTACCAAACATGAGGATGCTATCGTCATATTCAATCGAGAAGGAGCTAACTGCTGCCTTTGTACAATGCTGATGGCAATGCTTCGATGTGAATTGGAGCTTATCACCTTCTTCAGTGATTCCTCTGAGTGCTCGATGCTTGAAGATCCACCAGTAAGGTAACATGATATCAGTTGCTGACTCCATAGGTCCGATTTCGAAGGTTTCCTTGGTATAATGGTTTTCGTACCGAAGTGTAACTGGGAAGGTATACTGCCATCCAGCTCCTTCTACAATCTCGCCATTGAAGTTCTCAACTGACTTTGGTTCTGTTCAAGTAACCAATGGAACACCATTAGTTTCGGCCCACTGCTTTGACATCATAGGTGTATCAGACCCTCTATCCAAAAGGACTCTAACCAGAACGTTCTTCTTGTCCTTGAATGATGCAAACATGCGTACTGTGGGTCTTGAACCAGTCTTTGGTTCTGGAGGTAGCTGCTTCGCTTTCTTGAGTTGGGGTTGAGGTGCTTCGGCCAAGGCCTTGCGGTTTCTGTCTTTTCGTGTAGAAACCATAATGAACTGCCTTTCGACACAGCTCCAACCGCAACGGGTTGTGGTCCTAATGGTAGTTTTTTATGCGTAGAGGTGTTTTTATGATTGCTTCGATAATGTGGTAGTCATATGTTTGCACTTGGGTACTATATGACCAGCATATTTCGAGTACTGAACAAATCCTCAGGCACCCTTTTTATGTAGAAAGGAATCGTTTCTCATTATAACTAGACTCAAGACATGACAGTCTGTGGGTACCTATACCTGAAAGGAAAGATCGCAATCCTAAACCTAAGAAAAGACATAAGAAACCCAGCATCTCTCAATCGTCAATTTCCATACTATCAGAATCTGCCTCATACAACCTCCTCGAAGGTGCATGAGTTGCAGATGCTGTGATCCTGTCAGCCAAGCTCGTTGGTCTGACCTTCAAACTGGAAGCTGTGGTCTCCTGCTTCGGAGCTTCCTCCTTATTCTTGGGCTTCTTGTTCTTTTTGCTAGACGAAGCCTTGATGGGGTTCTTGCAGAAGAACCATCGATCATGTTCAGAGGATCCACAACGCTTGCATTCGTTGCGTTTGGCTCTTGCTTCTAGCAAACTTTCAGGAATACCCTTAAGGGCTTCAGCCTTATCAGAGTGAATAGGCTTTGGTCCCTTCTTCTCTGTTCGAGGTTTCTTGGGGTCAGAACCTTTGTCCTTCTCTGGCTTCTTTTCTTGGTTCTTATCTTGCCCCTGGTGCTCATCTCTCTTCCACTTGTTTCCCTTCTTTCCTTGGAAGTTGTCATGATTCTGATGAGACCTATTCTTCTCTGCCAACCGATCTTCGTATGATACACCCACTCGCCTTATTAATTCGATGAAGGCTGTGTCATCTTTGGGTGGTACCTCTGCAGTTGACATTCGATCCAGAATTTCCTCGTTCATTCCTTGTTTAGGGGAATGGATATAAGAGGTTCCGCTGAGACATACTTGAAAGTTGAGGGTTTCCATCATCGTCAGGTAGTCCTCAATATCTCCAGTGTATTTCAGATCATTCATCTTTCGCAGGGACTTCTCTTCCTCTTGCTTATCGACGAATCTCTCCTCTATCGTACTGGCAAAAGACTTCCAGTTATCAACCTGGAAGAACTTCTTCATGTCTTCTTCGCGGTTATCATACCAGGCTAGAGCCTTGTCTTCCAATAGGCCTCCAACCCATATGATTTTGTCAATATCATCGTGGAACTCGTCGCGGAAGTACTGTAGATAATGCTCCACTTATCGGATCCACCTTCGATAGATTTCCTTGGGATCTTTCTTATCCCCTTTGAAGACTGGAGGCATTTTCATTTTGCCTTTTTTGGAGGACCTGGCTGGTAGGCGAGGATTGGGAGGTGGCGTACTATACTGCGTGCTGCCAGAAGGAGATAGGGGTATTTGACTTCGATGCAAACTTCCTGCACCACTTCCACCACTTCCTCCGCTTCCACCACCCCCACCACCATCTCCGCCTCCTTCTTCATCCTCAGAGCCAGAGAGGCCGGATTCTGAATCAGAACCTCCTTGTGGCGGTGGGGCTCCTTCAGGGTCCAGAGCAATGGCTTCTTTAACCCAGTATCCTTCTCCTTTGGTACCTACACAGTAACGAAGGCGGAATCCCTCATCACTGGGTTTGATATCTCCTTCTTGACGTCCAAGGACAGACCTTGCTAGGGACTTGATAGATTTCTTGGTGGATTCGTCCGATAGCTTGGTCATAAGGGTCCTCGTAAATTCCCGAAACTGTTTTTCCATGTCCCTTCGAGTCTTCCTTATATCACTCTCTCTCTGCTTCTTCTCAGTGTCAGCCTTCTTCTTGAATTCTGTGACCCTCTTGGCCTCTTCGTTGGCCTTCCGCTTGACACTGGTAAGTTCTTCTGACTGTGTATGTACTTGGAGAGCGAGCCTCTCCTGAGCTCTTTCCCTCTTTTCCAATATGCCAGAGAGAGACGTCCATGCTGCTGATGAGGACTGTATTTGCATCCCAAGAGCCAGACGTAGCTCCTCATATGCTTTGGAAGACTGTGCTTTCGCAATGGCAATTGCAGCGCTAACATTGGCTGCGAATACCTGGGACTGGGCAACAATGTCTGAGTAATGTTCCAGTTGTGCCCTCTGTAGGATATCGACTCCTAAGGTCACAGCATCATAGATCTCGTTTTGCCTAGACACTAGGGCTTCGTATGCTCTGACCAACTCAGGCAATGCTTCTCTAATCTTGATGTTGCTTCCTTGAGTCTGGGTGATTAGTGCATCCATTCGGTTCAGTTCCGCTTCGATGCTGTTTATCAAGGAGACCACCCAATCAGGAGTATCGTTTCGCACAATGGGTTCATAACGAACTACTTCTTTCCCCTTATCACCTGCCACTACCAACGCACTTTCCCTTCGTGTCAACGTGACTGCCTCCCCCATCATCGTATCAGACTCAGCGTCTGTCATTGCTCAGAATATGACCCAAACTTGTCCTTGAAAGATCCTGCTATAGAAGCTCCAAGTTCCGAAGAAGGGAGTTAAATCGAGATCCCAATCAACAAGGAACCTAGCACCAGCTTCCTGTTGTAACTGTAACGAAGGTTCGTAGTCTGGTGAATGGGGCATTCACAGATCTGGGAGGACACTGGTTCTGATTAGGGCTAGCAAGATGACTATCTTAAGGTATGCGAGGGATTGCTGCTTTCGGAGGTGTGCGTGGTATAGTGCTTCGGTTTTCGATCGATGAATGGTGACAGCTAAAGCTAACTGGATGTAGTCCTCCTCTCAAACTAGTTCACAGTGATAGCTTCCCTTAGGGAGAGATGTCTTTTCCCAGCTGCAAATGAGATCGAAATCAGGCTCGTGATACCAGCACTCTCCCTGCGAGATGTGGCAGCCAATATCTGGAATATAAAAGTGCATAAGCGTCAAGAACCTTTGACCGCTTGGAGGGTAGAAAGATAGCTTCAACAGAAGTGTTTCTTTGCTAACAATATAATGTAACACCGGGAGCGTCACTCCAGATTTACCAGTACAAGTAGTATCCTTACTGCTTTCAGGACTTGCTTGCGATGGAGGTTATGAAGATTCGCTCAGGACGTGAAATTCACTAAAGATAAAGATTCAAGACAAAGATGTTTGGCTTTCCAATGCGTATATTGTTAAGGCTTGTTCTCCTTGTCAAGAAGCTTGCCCTTCTACCCTCGAAGATTCTAGAGGTCTTTATACCTCTATCCTCTCGCTCTAACAATTACTTCTATCTACACTTTTCTCATGAGCTCCTCTACCTAACCTTCCCTTCGCTCCAATGCCCTTCCTGCCCTTCAGTGCTCTTTCGGACCTTCCGCATCTTTCCACTCAGATCTCTAACTTAGACGAATAGAACCCCTACTGACATCAGTCCTTCAGACTTCTGTGGTCCGGACCTATCAAATCCTTTCGATCTCTTTGCTTCCAGGCAAATGGTATCCTTTCGATCGTGAGGGACATAAGGGGCTTCGTCAGCTACGCTGCAAACACAGGTGCTTTTGTATCTACAGCCTCTCAGCTGCCTTCGCACTATCGATGGCATGAGCTGGCAAGGCATCGTCCCAATAACCACCTTTAACTCCTTATCAGTGGTGTGGTTGACTGCATGACAGCTCATCTGATTTCGTTGGGTGCGAGTGATATCTTGTGTAGTTTCGATGACATCCAGGGATGACGCTTGTACTATTCCGATGCGGCTATCATCGAGTGATTGTAGGTGACCCCGCTCCGATGGCCTTTGGTGATGTACAGCTTTGTGAGGTGTAACAGATGCTGAGGATGGGGTTGACAATAGCGACAATGATAGCGACAACGAGCATGATGACATTAACAGTACCAGGAGTCCTGCTCAGCGATATCGCGGTGTCCAGCTGGATGATGATAAGTTCGAGAATGAGAAGGATGAGGGCGAGGATGAGGATGAGGGTGAGGATGAGGATGAGGATGAGGACGTAGAGTCGAAGTCGGTGGATGACTGTGAAGGAGAGAGTAGTTTAGAGGATGTGCTTCAAGCCGGCAGGGACGTGTAGCATGACATTTGGAACGAGGAGAGAGTAGTTTAGAGGATGTGCTTCAAGCCGGCAGGGACGTGTAGCATGACATTTGGAACGAGGAGAGAGTAGTTTAGAGGATGTGCTTCATGCTGGCTGCGACATGGAGCATGGCATTTGGAACGAGCAGAGAGGATGTACTTCAGGCTGGCTGCGACGTGTCGGCAAACTGTATATATTAGAGGCAAATATCAAACATCGTCAACAGTAACATCACTGCACTGTATCCGTCGCCCGAGATGTGGGTGCAATTCAGTACATCGTATAAACATCGCATGCTGTCAATATTGCATTAGGTCAAGGTTTATATTGCACTCATGCGGCACATGAGTAGTATTGTAGATCAAAAGGTGAGCACACTGCATGGCTGCGACAGTAAGAATTATGAGCACTGTATAGCTGCGACAGTAAGGAATGCTGCGTCAGGAGGTGCAAGCGCAATGCCATGGGTTGTATATACACACGTGCAGTGTCCCTCTACAATGAGGGTCAAGAGATTTTGATTGAATCATCCGATGCACCCTAGACCCACGTACGGCCTGGGGGCGACATGGTTGTTTTCCCGATGTGCACTCTAAGTTCTAAGTTCTAAGTTCTAAGTTCAACTCTATGATACTTCTCTCTCTCGCTCACAGTCACCCTCTTTATTTGCAATGCTAACAGATGTACAGACAATTTTAACTGACAGCTCAATCGCGTGTAGCCAGCACGGCTCAATCGCGTTCAGCCAGCCGAGAGCCAGCCCGGCTCAATCATCTTCAGCCAGCTGAGAGCCAGCCCAGCTCGATCATCTCCAGCCAGCTGAGAGCCAGCCCTGCATGATCATCTCCCGCCAGCAGAGAGCCAGCCCAGCTCCATCGCATCCAGCCAGCCCAGAGCCAGCACGGCTCGATCGCGTCCAGCCAACCCAGATCCAGCATGGCTCGAGCGCGTCTAGTCAGTTGACAGCCAGCCCAGCTCGACCTCCAAGCGTACCTGATCGAAATGCTAATATTTCAGTCCAGATCTGCTCATCGCATACAGCCTACCGAGAGCCAGCATGGCTCGATCGCATGTAGCCAGCACGGCTCGATCTCGTGTAGCCAACACGGTTCGATCGCGTGTAGCCAGCACTGCTCGATCTCGTGTAGCCAGAACGACTTGATCGTGTGAAGCCACCATGACTTGATCGCGTCCAGCCAGCGGTGAGCCAGCCAATCTCAATCTTCTCCTGCCAGCCCAACTGTTTGCACGCAGCCTGTATTAATCTTCTCCGGCAGTGTACTAGCTCCAAGTGCTGCTCCAAGTGCCTACAAGATCTACCATGAGTATTTGTATATAGTTAGCAATAAATTTGTGAATCAAGTGTGATTTTAAGTAATCAATTGACTGCCCTGGTAAATCAAGGCAGTGACCGGGAATCAAGGCTGCGACCGTACAGTGTGCTGCGTCTGGAAATAAATGCTAAGAGGTTTCATCTGCCAAGGGGTAATATACCACACGACGCATCGCAAGAATACGAGACGTGGTATAATAGCCGTTGCAGGGTAAGTATGCAATGCGATCTATCGCCTAGGCGATTGGTAGCGTGTAATTCTCCGTAACAGGGTACGAGGTTCCGTCAGAACCATCAGAGCCGTCAGGAACACCCGGATGTTCCTGACGGAAACTAGGGATGTTGCTGATGCAGGATGTGAAAGTCACTAAGGAGATTCAAGGCAAAGATATATCGGTTTCAATGTGTATATTGTTAAGGCTTGTTCTCCTCGTCAAGAAGTTTGCCCTTCTATCCTTGGAGATTCCAGAGGTCTTTATACCTCTTTCCTCTCGCTCTATTAATCACTTCTATCTACCCTTTTCCCATGAGCTTCTCTACCTAACCATCCTTCGCACCAATACGCTTTCCTGCCCTTCCCACTGTGCCGGATCTCATGTATCTTTCCGCTCAGACTCTCACCTACTGAGACTAATAGAGTCCCTACTGACATAAGTCCTTAGAACTCCAGTGGTTCAGACCTATCATATCCTTTCAATCTCTTAGCTTCCAGACGAATAGTATCCTTTCGATCGTGATGGACATCAAAGGCTTCATCAGCTATGATGCAAACTCAGGTACTTTCGTATCTACACTCTTTCAGCTATCTTCGTATTATCGGTGGCATGAGCTGACAGCATATTGATCTAGTAACCATCCTAAATTCCTTATCAGTTGTGTGGTTAACAACATAGCAGCTCATCTAATTTCGTTGGTTATGATAACCGAATCGAGTGATATCTTGTGGATATTCGATGACGTACAGGGATGGCACTTGTAAAATCATGATCCAGCAATCATCGAGTGATATTAGGTGATCCCGCTTCGAGCATACCTAGTAGTATGTAACATGTGAGGTGTAACACTCCATCTGACAACTTCTTCACATACCTAAAAACTCTATAGCTCGCCATAGAAGTCATTCCCTTGTTTATTGCCTGCTTCAACTTGTCAGCTTTATCTGCATCCTGGGCATTGCTGTAGTTCTTTGGTCCTAACTGAATCATTGTCCCATCTCGTACCTTCTCACGTTTGATGTCCGGCTCCGATGAAGTAGAGGCGTGGCACCTGCTGCAGATTAATTTGAGACCAAGAAAGGTTGTGGCGGCAGTAAAGCGAAATCAGGCTGAACGAACTCAAACACGAAACAATAGAACCAGTGCTATGGATGTGATGAAAAGGTCCAACAGAAGCCAGAGTGTCCCTATAATGATCAGTGTGACACTAAGTTAACCTTATACAACAGGAATAATCCGAAAACTGATACTAATGTGGCCTCGAACTCAAATGTTGACTCCAAATCCTACCTCTAACGTATTTCTAGGTCTAACCACCCACAACCCAGTAACCGCTGACGCAATCAAGCACGTAATCGCCTGAGCAGGGGTTCATATTTACCCCGCTCCGGAACTTAATTTTCACCTCCTCACCGCACCACCGCAACCATGGGCAGAGTGAATCGCAGAGAACTGGCCGCTGACAGGGAAAATGATATCCGGCAGGCCAAATGTGCGTATCTTACCGGTGAAGTGATATCCATCTGCTCAGCAGCCTCAACTTACGGCATTCCGTACGGTACCCAGAGAGATCGTCTCAGAGGCGCTCAGCCCCACAGTGCTACACATGAGAAAGAGCAGCTACTTACTCCGGAGGAAGAGAAATCAATTGTAAGATTTTGCGAAGCTCTGGATGACCTGGGACACCCACTGCAAGGAAAGATGGTCAAGGAATTTGTGATATCTCTACTACCCCCGCAACGTCGCCGCCAATTGGGTAAACATTGGATTACTCGCTTCCTGAACCGTCATCCTGCAATTACTAGCAAGTTTAGTCAGCACCTGGATTGCCAGAGGGCGAATGCGAATGACCCTGTCATCCTGAGAGACTTCTTTCGCAAAGTAAGTTTGTTTAGTATCATTCAATATTTCTGACTAACTACCTGAATTGCAGATAGGAAAACTTATTAGAAAGCTCAATGCTCGTCCAGAAAACATTTACAATATGGATGAGAAGGGGTTCATGCTTGGTCAGACCTTGAAAGTCAAGGTTATTTGCTGGAGAGGCTGAAGAAATCCCCGCTATAGTCAGGATGAAAACCGGGAAATGATTACAGTTATAGAGTGTATATCTGCAGCTGGTAAGATTATACCCCCCATGTATATCTATAAGGATGGAAAGCATATACTAGGATTGCATGCTGGGGTTCAGGCTAAAGATCAGGCTACCTTTGCTTGGTCATCCAAGGGCTGGACCGACAATGAATTAGGGTTGGAATGGGTGGAAAAGAATTTTGAAAAATTCACAGCTCAAGTGTAGGTACCATCGAAATGCTCTCCTGCTCCTGCTGACTGCAGTAGTACTAAGCAACAGCCGCGTATTCTTGTTCTTGATGGACATGGATCACATTTGACATCGCAATTTTTCGATTTTTGCTTAAAGAGAGATATACACCCCATCTGTCTTCCTGCACACTCTACACACATTTTACAACCATTGGATGTAGGTCTCTTTGGCCCTCTATCACGTTGCTACAGCAATGAATTGGATCTGTCGATCAGGAAGGGAAGAAATACCATCAAGAAGGCACAATTCCATGAGTAGATCTATCCCAATAATTTCGCTTTATTCATATTCTGACACTTTCTATAGGCTTGTAACCTGTGCCAGAGCTGCAGTATATACACACAAGAACATTCTGAGTGCATTCAAAGCCACTGGGATCTGGCCACTCAACCCCCACAAGGTTTTCGAACGGCAATCACGGAATATCACTCGCTCCGAAATGCCACCAACCTCACCCTCTGCTCCTTCCACTGCAACTCCTAGATAGCCCAAAGCCATAAGCAGGCTAGCACGCAGTGCTCTACACCTTGTCACTTGCCAAACCCCTTCCTCTCTAAAGCTCAAGGCCCTTATAGGACAGCTGGGAAGGTCTGCCCAGGGGGCACTTGCAAATAAGGAGTTGGGAGAGGAAATGGTGAAATTTCTTCGCTCTGGAGCCAAGGATATCACAGCAGCTGCAGCCAGGGATAGGCATCACCTTGGCAAAGCTTGTGTGTATACTGCTGAGGATGTGGTGCAGCTCAGAGAAGAGAGAGAGAGGATTGATAGAGAAAATGCGGCCAAAGCCAAAAAGCGCCAGGATAAGGCTAAAGCAAAGGCAGCACCCTCTACAAAAGGAGTCAAGGGCTCAAAAAATGCGGAAAAGCAGGGTGTAGGCTCAAAGAAGGTGCCTATAATTTTTCTTAGTGATTGGGAGGATGAAGAAGAAGAAATGGTGGATGGTAGGGGGTGGGATGAGGAGGAAAATGGGGGGGAGGAGGACTCTGTTGTATATATTGTTGATATGGAGGGCCCAGAGGATGCCCTAGAGCTTGGAAGTGGGAGAGAAGAGGTTGGTAATCAACCTCCAGTAGTTACAAGGTCAGGGAGAGTGGTTAAGACAGGTCACTTGGCTCAATAAATGCCACCCGTGGGTGGTTGGTTTTCCGGTCATGGACGGTCACCCGGTAACATACGTTACTCTGCAGCTGAACTGACGGTCATAACGATTGACATGGCCTCGGCTGCAGCTTCAGATTATTGGATTGTCGAATGAAGATTTACCAAGTATGAAACTAGCAATCATTGCCTATTTGAGTTGTTCGACAAGAAGGTCCAAGGGGAGCACCATGTTAAAACGGCATATAATAACCTTATCAACACCAAAGGTTCTGACACCATGAGCTTCTGTTACACTGTACAGGATTATACACCATCAGGTACTCTCAAAGCGATGTCACCTACAATCACTCGATGATTGCTGAATCAGAATGGTACAAGTGCCCTCCCTGTACATTGTATAATATCTACAGAATATCACTCGAATCGGTTATCACAACCAACAGAATCAGATGAGTCGTTATGCAGTCAACCACACCACTGATAAGGAATGAAGGATGGTTACTGGATGAATATTCTGCCAGCTCATGGCACCGATAATACAAAGACAGCTGAAAGGCAGTGAATACGAAAGCACCTGAGTATGCATCATAGCTGACAAAGCCTTTGATATCTCTCACTATCGAAAGGATACCATTCATCTTGAGGCTAAGAGATTGAAAGGATACCATTTGCCTGGAGGCTAAGAAATTGAAAGGATACGATAGGTCTGAACCACAACAGTCTGAAGGACTGATGTCAGTCAGAATTCTATTCGTCTGAGTAGGAGGTCTGAGCAGAAAGATATGGAAGGTCCGGCAGAACAGTGAAGCATAGGAAGGAAATTGGTGCGAAGGGTGGTTAAGTAGATACCAGAGACACTCATGAGAAAAGCGTAGATAGAAGTAATTGTTTGAATGAGAGGAACAAGGTATAAAGACCTCTGGAATCTCCAAGGGTAGAAGGGGAAGCTTCTTGACAAGGAGAACAAGCTTTAACAATATACGTATTGGAAAGCCAAACATCTTGGTCTTGAATCTTTATCTTTAGTGACTTTCACATTCTGAGCGAATCTTCATAACTTCCATCGCAAGCAGTCCTGAAAGCAGTAAGAATACTACTTGTACTGGTAAACCTGGGGTGACGCTGTAACACCGGGAGCGTCACTCCAGGTTTACCAGTACAAGTAGTATCCTTACTGCTTTCAGGACTTGCTTGCGATGGAAGTTATGAAGATTCGCTCAGGATGTGAAAGTCACTAAAGATAAAG
>MU122124.1:107711-122017 GCA_014904905.1 Wilcoxina mikolae CBS 423.85
AGGGCTTCGGCCTTATCAGTGTGAATGGCCTTTGGTCCCTTCTTCTCAGTTCGAGGTTTCTTGGGGTCAGAACCTTTGTCCTTCTCTGGCTTCTTTTCTTGGTTCTTATCTTGCCCCTGGTGCTCATCCCTCTTTCGTTTGTTCCCCCTCTTGCCTTGGAAGTTGTCACGATTTTGATGAGACCTATTCTTCTCTGCCAACCGATCTTCGTATGATACGCCCACTCGTCTCATTAACTCAATGAAGGCTGTGTCATCTTTGGGTGGAACTTCTGCAGTTGACATTCGATCCAGAATTTCCTCATTCATTCCTTGTTTAAGGGAATGGATGTAAGAGGTTCCGCTGAGACATACTCGAAAGTTGAGGGTTTCCATCTTCGTCAGGTAATCCTCAATATCTCCAGTGTACTTCAGGTCATTCATCCTTCGCAGGGACTTCTCTTCCTCTTGCTTATCGACGAATCTCTCTTCCATCGTACTGGTGAAAGATTTCCAGTTATCAACCTGGAAGAACTTCTTCATGTCTTCTTCACGGTTATCATACCAGGCTAGAGCCTTGTCTTCCAAGAGCCCTCCAACCCATATGATCTTGTCGATATCATCGTGGAATTCGTCGCGGAAGTACTGTAGATAACATTCCACTGATCGAATCCACCTTCGATAGATTTTCTTGGGATCTTTCTTATCCCCTTTGAAGACTGGAGGCATTTTCATTTTGCCTTTTTTGGAGGGCCTGGCTGGTAGGCGAGGGTTGGGAGGTGGCGTACTATAGTGTGTGCTGCCAGAAGGAGGTAGGGGTATTTGACTTGGATGTAAACTTCCTGCATTGCTTCCTCCGCTTCCTCCTCCCCCTCCTCCTCCACCTCCACCTCCACTTCCACTTCCACCACCTCCACCACCACCATCACCATCTCCGCCTCCTTCTTCATCTTCAGAGCCAGAGAGGCCGGATTCCGAACCAGAGCCTCCTTGTGGTGGTGGGGCTCCTTCAGGGTCCGGAGTAATGGCTTCTTTAACCCAATATCCTTCTCCTTTGGCACCTACACAGTAACGAAGGCGGAATCCCTCATCACTGGGTTTGATATCTCCTTCCTGATGCCCAAGGACAGACCTTGCTAGGGACTTGATAGATTTCTTGGTGGATTCGTCCGATAGCTTGGTCATAAGGGTCCTTGTAAATTCCCGAAACTATTTCTCCATGTCCCTTCGAGTCTTCCTTATATCACTCTCTCTCTGCTTCTTCTCAGCGTCAGCCTTCTTCTTGAGTTCTGTGATCCTCTTGGCCTCTTCGTTGGCCTTCCGCTTGACACTGGTAAGTTCTTCTGACTGTGTATGTACTTAGAGAGCCAGCCTCTCCTGAGCTCTTTCCCTCTTTTCCAATATGCCAGAGAGAGAGGTCCATGCTGCCGATGAGGACTGTATTTGCATCCCAAGAGCCAGGCGTAGCTCCTCATATGCCTCGGAAGACTGTGCTTTCGCAATGGCAATTGCAGTGCTAACATTGGCCGCGAATACCTGGGACTGGGCAACGATATCTGAGTAATGTTCCAGTTGTGCCCTCTGTAGGTTATCGACTCCTAAGGCCACAGCATCATAGATCTCGTTCTGCCTAGACACTAGGGCTTCGTATGCTCTGACCAATTCAGGCAATGCTTCTTTAATCTTGATGTTGCTTCCTTGAGTCTGGGTGATCAGTGTATCCATTCGGTTTGGTTCTGCTTCGATGCTGTTTATCAAGGAGACCACCCAATCAGGAATATCGTTTCGTACAATGGGTTCATAACAAACTACTTCTTTCCCCTTATCGCCTGCCACTACCAACGCACTTTCCCTTCGTGTCAACGTCACTGCCTCCCCCATCATCGTATCAGAACCAGCGTCTGTCATTGCTCAAAGTATGACCCAGATTTGTCCTTGAAAGATCCTGCTATAGAAGCTCCAAGTTCCGAAGAAGGGAGTTAAATCGAGATCCCAATCAACAAGGAACCTAGCACCAGCTTCCTGTTGTAACTGTAACGAAGGTTCGTAGTCTGGTGAATGGGGCATTCACAGATCTGGGAGGACAATGGTTCCGATCAGGGCTAGCAAGATGACTATCTTAAGGTATGCGAGGGATTGCTGCTTTCGGAGGTGTGCGCAGTATAATGCTTCGGTTTTCGATCGATGAATGGTGACAGCTAAAGCTAATTGGATATAGTCTTCCTCTCGAACTAGTTCACAGTGATAGCTTCCCTTAGGGAGAGATGTCGTTTCCCAGCTGCAGATGAGATCGAAATCAGGCTCATGATACCAGCACTCTCCCTGCGAGATGTGGCAGCCAATATCTGGAATATAAAAGCGCATAAGCGTCAAGAACCTTTGACCGCTTGGAGGGTAGAAAGATAGCTTCCACAGAAGTGTTTCTTTTGCTAACAATATAATGTAACACCGGGAGCGTCACTCCAGGTTTACCAGTACAAGTAGTATCCTTACTGCTTTCAGGACTTGCTTGCGATGGAAGTTATGAAGATTCACTCAGGATGTGAAAGTCACTAAAGATAAAGATTCAAGACAAAGATGTTTGGCTTTCCAATGTGTATATTGTTAAGTCTTGTTCTCCTCGTCAAGAAGCTTGCCCCTTCTACCCTCGAAGATTCTAGAGGTCTTTATACCTCTATCCTCTCGCTCTAACAATTACTTCTATCTACGCTTTTTCTCATGAGCTCCTCTACCTAACCTTCCCTTCGCTCCAATGCCCTTCCTGCCCTTCAGCTCTCTTTCGGACCTTCCGCATCTTTCCACTCAGATCTCTAACTCAGACGAATAGAACCCCTACTGACATCAGTCCTTCGGACTTCTGTGGTCTGGACCTATCGTATCCTTTCGATCTCTTTGCTTCCATCGAATGGTATCCTTTCAATTGAGAGGGACATAAGAGGCTTCGTCAGCTATGCTGCAAACGCAGGTGCTTTCGTATCTACAGCCTCTCAGCTGCCTTCGCATTATCGATGGCATGAGCTGGCAGGGCATCGTCCCAATAACCACCTCTAACCCCTTATCAGTGGTGTGGTTGACTGCATGACAGCTCATCTGATTTCGTTGGGTGCGAGTGATATCTTGTGTAGTTTCGATGACGTCCAAGGATGGCGCTTATACTATCCCGATGCGGCTATCATCGAGTGATCGTAGGTGACCCCGCTCCGATGGCCTTTGGTGATGTACAACTTGTGAGGTGTAACAGACGCTCCCGGTATTATATTTTTTATATAGAAATGCCTGGAAGGAAGCTTGCAAAGATAACCCTTCAACATGTTCTCTATATGTCTGGGTACAGTTCGAACAACCTGTTGAGTATCATTCAATTGACTAAGAAGGTAGTTCAATTCAAATTCTCGGCCCCAGAAGTGAGGTTCAGTATGGATTCAACTCCTATCTGCTAGCTTCCTGCAGCCTCCAATAGCTTCTATGTGATGTGGACTATGACTTCGGTCTTGGCAGTGGCTTTGAATTCGGCTCCAGCCCAGACCTCAGACTCAATAGTGGCTACTTCTTATTCGAGTATTCGGCCAGTGATAGAGAACAAGAATATTTTAGTTTGGCAGGTATGACTTGGGTACCTAGTCCTCCTGGCTATCAAGTGGCTTCAGAACACTATCAAGGCTATCCTTTTGCACACCAGAAGGTTTTCAACGTGCATCTGTCAATCTGCGATGTCTGCATTATGGCCAGCTATTGAGACAGTCCATTAAGGCCTCAATAACTGAGGATAAGCCTCATACTCAACTCCTTGAATTAGTACACTCAGATGTAATTGGGTTCACCCCAACCCAAACTATGAGTGGATACCAAGACATAATCATGTTTAGTGACGACTACTCAAGGTATATCGAGATCTTGTATATGAAGGCCAGGTCTGTGGCCCCAGCCTGTTTCAAGTAATATCTAGCAAAGGGGTAAGTTCATCACCCAAAGTTAAAGGTGTGCCAAATCTGAGTTGATGGAGGTGGAGAATATTGAAGCCACCGGAAATTCTTTGATTTTCTAGCCAATGAAGCGATTAGTACTAAGGAAGTATCAGCTCCATATTCACAGCAGCAGGATGGACTATCTGAATGCTGCAATCGCACTGTTATAGATCCAGCCAGATCGATGCTGAAGCATGCTGGATTGCCAAATCAGCTCTGGGCCAAAGTCGTGGCCACAGCAGTATATATAATAATTCAACTCCCGATCCGCACCTTTCCAAATTCGACTCCGTACAACAGATGGACTTGACAAAAGCCGGATATTTTTCACCTTCGTGTGTTCCTCTGCTTGGCCTATGTCTGTTATTGCGAGCCTCCAGGCTAAAGCCTGAGCAGTGACATCAGTCAAGTAGTGTCAACAGAAATACATGATTGCACTATTCGAAATACGGCTGTCAATTACACCAAATGAAATCTAGACTTTCTACTCTCATTATTTGTATTCCTCGACACCATAACTTGGGTATCACTCATATTTCATTGGTAAAATTACCGACTAACTGATTATCAATTCACTCGGGATGCATGTTCTAGAATTTGGTACTCTGTCACAGCAGATCACTCATCTGTTATTTCAGGGTTGGTGTTACTGTATGGGGAGAACTGTGTGTGTGTATAGACTAAGGTACAGTGTGAAAAGAGTCAGAGAAGGAGAAAGACTCGAGATATATACAGGAGGCATCAGCCCCAGTTACAGCCAGCTGTATCAGACCCTTGTACATATGTAACAGTTGGGGTTACCGGTATTTCTTGACCGAAACCTAGCTTGATAGAACTGTTCCACCCCATTAACGGAAACGCCCCGTCCGCAGATGAGGTAGCCCTGTCTACGAAGTGGGCGCGCCATCTGCGGACGGGGTGATTCCTCCAACGGGTGGAACAGAACTCGTCACGAGATCGAGCTATTCCGTCTCAGTCGCGCCGTGCGCAGCAACCAGAGCGTCACGAGTAACCAGAGTCTGAAAAGATGCATCTGCCATAGGATGTGGTAATAGGTAGACTTGTGAAATGCTTTGCATGTACCTCTAGTACGGAACTACAAATGTTTTTGGGCCCATTTCCGGCACCCACCTAAACAAATCGTTCATAAATATCAATGTCTTTCATTCCATCATATATAACCAACTCCCTGCAGTTCCGTAAGCCTTACTCATCCCTCACACTTGCCTCCTTGAAAGTGATTTGTTGCAGCAATCCCGGTAAAAGTTTGAGTTTAGTTCCACAGTGCTACGACGTCAATGTTGTCACCTTGATGTAGGCTACCTAGGTATATATAAGTTATCCACATTAAATAAGATTCCACATCGAACTTACTCAAAAATTTGCACATTTCTCAGATCTTGGATTGGAGGCCTCCAGACCTTTCGGGGGGCCCTCCACTGAATTGCGTCATCCAGTTCCCGATGATCCTGTTCCCGATAATCCTGTCGAACCATATGCTGCTCACAATGCTCACAAAGCTCATACTTTCGGCGGACTCTTGATCCTTGGTGTGCAGACCGTACTCCGAGTTCAGGAAATTGATAATTGGGAGAGTAACTGTGCACGCCCCCCGCTAGCTCAGTATCGATATAGTTTTGATAGTGCGGCCCACAGATTTCGGCAGCATAAAGCCCACAAACGGTTAGGGCTTCTTCCCACTCTTTTCCGACATGCCACTGGTATGCGTAATCAGAGGCGGTGAACCCAGCATGGTTCTTGGCGGCGAGATTGAACCCGGTTTCTATCGCGGAGGTCAGTACTGCGATAAGAACCCGTTGCCAGCGGTTCACTTCATAGCTGTTTCTCGCTCGGAGTTCTGGATCTTCAAGGAAAAGGTGAAGAATAGTATTGCCATGCCGGTTGGTGGCGTTTATATCAGCTCCGTTCTTGATGAGTAGGTTCAGATTCTCGGTCAGAGCGTCTTCGTTTAATATCCACCAAGCCGTATATAACAACGGAGAGTGGTTGCATTGATCAAGGGGCTCGTTGATATCGAAAAATGTGTTTCCACGTTGGATAATCAGTTGGAGAAAATCCTTGCATTCCGTCAGCGCTAGTGATAATAGATGTTTGTTGCACGAAGTTACTACCTTTGAGCCAAATACCAAAGCATTTTCGAGCGCGTTCTTGTGTGATCCAACTCTGAGAAGTGGATCAGCACCAGCATCCAACAATAGCCTCTGGCCCTCAAGGGCACCCTCGTCTCCTGTCTGGTGGCCGAAGCTATGCATGAGAGGAGCACTAATGAAGTATCAGCCTTCGGTTGTGTGCACCAACGGTAGATGAGGTGGCACATACTACAGCCTGACGCTCTTGTAAGGGATTGCAATGTAATCTGGATCTGCGCCATTTTCCAATAGGAACTTACACATAGTCGGCTTTCCTCCAAAACAAGCATACTGTCGCCAGTCAGAGGGGTTTGATCCTGATTTCTGAGTGAACGGGATCTCACATGTAATAACTGCCTCCCTGCCGTATCGGAATCACTGAGGGATGCTTTCCGTTCGCTCAACAATCTCAGAAGACCTTGCACATCACCATTCTTGGCCAATTCAAACACTTTTGAATTAAGAGGGAGTACGGCCGAGAATGACAGTGTTGGCTTCAGGGAATAGTAGCCGTTGCATTCAACTTTTTGTTGCAATGATGCTGTTAATCGGAGGCGACTGTTACCGTCAGTTGCGTTGCCATTGGGAGTAATCGTTAATGTTCCCGTGAAGATTGTATTTTCGTGGTCTGCGGGCTCTGCATGTTGTTTTCCACGCCGTCTGTCTCGAGCCAATATGGACAATGACCACCCGCCAATTTCAATTGTTTTAAAAGTGTATTTGTTGTGAAATCGTGATCCGGGGGGCAAAGTGAGTTGTATTCGTTCTAGGAATCATTAGCAGAGGCGCCATAACCGTGCAGAAAAGCAAACCGTTTTGATTCAGATCAACTGCTGGTGCTGAGCCAAGCAACCCTCTCATCCTTTTGAAATGGCAAATATCCCACTCATTATCAAACCCGACATTTTCATACTTTCGTTTCTGGTGACCGCTCTGGAGTCCGAAGCAGGCATCCTTAAAGGCAATATCCAGAATGTTCTCTATATCTTTAATAATTGACTGAGCCTCCATCGAATAGATCGTAATTGCCGAGTTTTCTGCCAATCCGAAGAGTCTATTGATAGACTCCGAAGCCTCGGTATTCTTTGAACGGGAGGTGGACTCTGGCTCAAACTGTGTTTTCTGTCTGCCGATACGGAGAGCTGGTAATAATGCCGAGTCCAAATGATCAGGATGGCCCGTATTGTTGTTTTTCCGTGTAGACTGAGCTTTTTGAAGTTGTTGGAGCAAGTCCACTATCGTGTGGAATTGGTTGGTGGACATATTAACCAGCTTATCCACCTTGTCAGCAACGGTTCGAACATCGCGTTGTGTTTCCTGATGTAATTCCTGGCTTTGATTTAAGTGCGTGGTAGAGCATCGCGCAATATCGCTAAGAGTATCGGAATGCCGGTTTGCTACTGCTGATTGCTGGATTAATTGGTCATCAATCTCGGCTACCTTCGTTTCCAAGAAACCGAGGACCGCGCCATGATCGAGCTGCACCCTTCTACTTCGAGTCAGCAACCACGAAAAAATCGAAAGAATCATCAACCCTAAACTTACGCTCCGAACATTCCCACTTGGACAGTTAGAATGTCAATGTAATGGGTGATTTTGCGATTCATACTCAAAAAGTCGTCTTCTCTAAGCATTATCCCGACGCCCCTTCTGATCTTCGCCCATCTTCCCTCCCCCGGTATATCATTTAGTTTCGCCAGCTTTCGCTCAAAGTTTGCGAGGTCGTTTGCACAGGGTGCCATAAATTGCCTTAATTCGTCGAAAGCATTCCCGGATCGATCGAAACTCTGCAGCTGCCTCAAGATCCCCTGCAAATCGCTCAATTTTGCGCTGAGCTCCAGGATGTGGTGCGGTCCATCTTTGATACTTCTGATAATTTGGTGTATGAATTTTGCTGAGTTTAGAGCAGCTGTGATGATAGCGACAACGCTAGCCGCTGGGCTGAGGGGATCCATTTCGCTTTCGGCCTGGCAGTAACGACGTATGCTCGATGTAGGAATGGGTTCTGAAGGAAGAAGGAACATGGAAGGAACGCTATAGATAAAACTGGTAGGAAGGCTGTGCGGATGCGTTGGCCCGCTACCACTGGTGTTAGCTGCATTACCCCACGACGATAAGGTAACAAAGAATAGTTCTCATTGGTAGGGCGCATTCAAAAAGCCTCCTGTACTTTTTCAGCTGCATTGACACGGAGCTGTGCAGGTGCGAAGCACATACTACATGACGGCTCGGGTACAATTGGATCGAACACTCATGAAACGGTCCTATTGTGCGAGCATCGATTCCTGCCCTGCGACAAAACTCCACACAAAGCTGAAGGGAGATGCTGATCATCAGGACTTGAATAAGGCCACAGGCTGTAGCACCGGACAAGAAGGCAAACATGCTTTCCCTCAATTTAACGATGAAATCCGAAAACAAGATTTTAGTCGACACTAGTCTGCCTCGTGACGCGCGCAAAAATAAAAGTGAGCGCCTTATTTGTGGGGTACGGGGTACAGAGGAAATTTTTGATATGCACGACCCCCACCAGTATTTACTTTTTTCGCATGTAAATTCAAGCAGGAAATCGGCCCAAGTGCAAAATACTCAGTACTGGGGCTTGAAAAACCAACAGAAAAGCCACCGCCATGTATCTTTCACCGGTGATGCGGTAGAGAGGTACTTCAAAAGTGCACATGTTATTGCACCTCCAAAGCCCAGCACCGATTACTCTATAAGGAAAAAGTTCTGAGATGCAGTGGCCATTTTTTGCCTTTCTTGCGGGTATCCTTTAGCTGGATATTCAGCAAATGTGTACTTAGCTTTTTGCTTCTTTTTGGCTCATGCATCTCAAAACTTTCTCCCTGTTTCATTGTTTGCTTTTTTTTTGAAAAAAAGCATCTCAACAATTTATCTGCATAGAGTACAGGTTGCTTACAACGTTACAACTTTCCCACGATTCACCGGAGCTGTAGAAGCCAATTAAAGATGCATGGTGAGTTGGATATCGCCGATGTCCGGAAATCCGGGGCATAGGTCTAAGGTACACTCTGCTGGAACTCGTCACTTCAAGTTTGTTCTACGAATAAGTTACACAGCAGACCAAATATATTGCTTTTATCATCCTGTTCCAAGCTGTGCTCAATTGCCCTTTCAGACCAAAAAAAAGAGCCTGTGCTCAATCGGCACGTGCCACGATCGTACTTATTCAACTGATTACGTGGTACTACAACCTGAAATCAAGAAGGCGAGGAACCTGATTTGTTCTTTGAGTGGGAATTAATCACACATGTTAAGAGGGTAGCCTAATTGTCACATATATGAGTGCCTAAGTATAAAAGTTCTGAACATCTGGCAGCGACACGGGTCCTGATGCTGTGCCGATTTGTCTCTGGTATATATATTATTTGCCTATGCCCGGTATCCACAAAGACACCATATAAATCTGACATCCGGATCAAGTAATCGGCGTATCAGATACGGCGGGGGTGCATCATGGCGGGTCACTCGTATGAAATTTCTAATTTACGATTTACGACAACTCTACATGACAATGCGAATTTCGTGGTAGAATGATACAAGCGAAATAGTGTGGAATTGAGAAACGCAAGGAATGTAAAAAGGTTAGACTTAGATGCATGCCACTTTGATGTCATTGGCATCGCCATCGGGATACGTGTTAAACATCGATGCATCACAGAGGACGGATATAAAAATAGGTGACGTCCATATCCTACAGCACGTATTCACCTCGAGGTGTCAGATAATATATTCTAAGCACGTTGCATGAGAGCCAGCAATCAGGTATAACTCGGCGGCGACAAATGGTAAAAGGAGTGCGATCACATGATGTGATCTTTGCTCAATTCCACCAAACTTCAAAAACAAACGATCCGGCTACAATGCAAACCTCAGACTGTGTTGTCTGTATCTAGGAGAGCTTACATATCTAGCGCCGGGGATCTTGGGGTACCGGCTTTGTTACATGTTTGCTACTGATCGCGATGGAGTATTGCATATAAACCTTCGGACCGTTTGAGACTTGGCCACTCATAATGACCTTCACTTGTCCAAATATATGTGTGTATTGACAAGACACAATATACTTACAGAATTACCAGTTTTCAATGACAGAATTCAATCGGTAGAAAACACGTACAAGTGAAGCAACTGGTGTACGCACCGCTCAGCGGGACGAAACTTGTGAGAAACGAGAAAATTCATGAGCAATAATGGTGGATCGTGCACTAAAGTGGATCTGAGCGATCCGCAAATGCTCCCCGCGCTGAAAGAGGAAATTCTGCTGCAGTCCCGCTGCCGTCCCGTTAACTCAGCAAACTAAAAGCTCACGTGGAGCGAAACTCGGCTAGGATATATCCGTACACCCGAAAGCTTAAATCACCCCCTGGAATCAGCGCTTCAACATAGCCACCATTGTTGCGACTCAGGTGTTCAGTCTCGGCTGCCTGCGGGTATGCTAATTAGATGGGCTGGCTACCTCATTCTCAGGATACAAGGTCATGACTTTGATCGTTCGGTTTGCGAAGCGATGTCCAAGAGTCAAACGCCAGTACTCCACTGGGTTGAGAGGGCATGAGACTATGTTACTCTTGTGCAGTTGAAGCCACCATTGCTGTAAGGGAAAACTGACTGATATTCATTCAACCGAGGGAGTTTAAGCTAATATTTCTGGAATCCACAGTATCAAAGAAATGACAAACGGTCCGGTGTGCTTGATGTTTTTCGGTATCTTGCAAGCCACGGTTTACACCTTGTCGCAGCTGGTACTAGGCGTCGGTACGTATACTCCAGGCGACGCATGTGGAACGATTCAAATCTAACGGCTCCTAATACTCCTGCCTGCACAACGGGTAAGCCTATATCACTCCGACGTCTTACTGGAATTGGTGCGGCTGTGTGTTGAGGATTATTGTCAAATGATGATTGCATGGTGACCATAATGGTTGTTATGGAGCAGTTTTTTGAATCGTTTTCTACATGCCGAGATTACCGAGGTCGACACCTGGATCACTTGTGTCACGCTCTAACCCTGGCTGCTCCCCAAATTGGACTTCGGCCATCACAGGATGCTGATTTGCTCGAACAACTCCTACGGATATCGTTTTTCCATCGTGTCCTTGTTAAGGCAGATGAAGATCTAGATGCTTTGCAGATGTTCGTTATCACGGTCAAGCGTGTGGGTCGCGAGGCTTTTCGTCCCAATGGCTTCCTAGGTCAAGATATTTGGGGCATACCGATACTCTCAACGGTGTTTAGTCTGTGTCACGAGCACTCAAGCACTATGGTAATACTGCAATGTCTATTTCAACAAGGGGCAGATCCAAAAGGAATATCACCTTGGGGCAATGGGTCAGGATATTGGGGTCCGGGAATTGATTTTAGAGGAAAAACTGTGACTGATTTTGCTCGCCATTATGGTTATTTTGATCTTTGGGTTGAAGTGTTGAAGAAAGGTGGTTTCGATGTCGACGATATTATAAGTTATCGTCCCG
Organism: Wilcoxina mikolae CBS 423.85; assembly: GCA_014904905.1. NCBI lineage: Eukaryota > Fungi > Ascomycota > Pezizomycetes > Pezizales > Pyronemataceae > Wilcoxina > Wilcoxina mikolae. The sequence continues at coordinate 119,300 of MU122124.1, forward strand.
AAGGAGTTGTGATCGATCCAATGGAAAAATTGAAACTTTCCAGCTTCATACCAGATTTGAAGTGTGGTTCTGAGGGTGAGGATGCGGTAGTGAACGTCCAAAGATAATGTTGTGGAACCGTTGGTATCCAGAGTTTTTGAGGTGGGGAGTTCTGTCTTGGCTAGTTTTGTTTGACGGTGATTTGCAGGGATAAGCTAGCTATTTTCGGGGGTGATTTCGCTTTGCAGTATGTTACTGGAGATGGTTGTCACCGGCAGCTGGCGTTCGCACTTCGTTAGCTCAGGTCAGGTTTAGGGCTTGGTTAGGTTAGGTTTTGACAACTATCTCTTTTTTTCGATTCTATTTTGTCAAGTTTTCGCTCGTTGTGTTACACCGCTTTCTCCCTTTCGCCTGGTGCTGCAAACTTCGCAACAATTCTTCCCATAATCTCTACTATGTCCAACATTGAATGATCCATTGTCCGAACTTCGGTGGGTTGTGGTGTGTTATAACTAACAACGCTAAACCTACTACTTCTCACAAACAAACTCTAGAAAAGAAAATCCGGAGATTTCATCAACGGGAGCCAGGGTGAAACAACATCACCCACGGACAGCGGAGAGTCACCGGTGACAAAGACTCCGTCCGTCACCCGGGGTGTATGACTGCGATCTGGTGATGCTTGCCCTGGGTCAGTGCGATTCCACCTGTGACAGGGAAAAGGTTTCCGCTGGGGTGTGGTTCCTTGTCGGAAACGCCCACCTCGGGCCGGGGAAAAGGTATCCGCAGGGGTGTTGATTGTAAATATACTTGAGTACTTATCTAGAGGTGCACAGGGGATATTGTTGGCAGTTAGTGCGTAATTGAGAAGCATGTGAAGACACCGCAAATACCTACTTAAGAACTCATCTGCCTTAGTGAAGCACTAAGAACGCTGCCTACAGGGAGCGAGTAACTCTGCGTGCTGTTTGTCACAGTTTTGGATGCCAGTGTCAATCCCTTGGACTGTCACTTTTACCTTGACACTCGTCCTCTCCACTTTACACTCATCCACTTGACTTCACGCTTGACTTCCCGTTCCACTTTCGACTCAGCTCCTCCCCTCCTGCTTATCACACTGCTTTCCGCTGGAAACCGAATCCCCACTACTCATTTATGTCTTGACCGGAATTTACCAGTGTCCTGCATCCTCACTCCTGGCAGTGAGCCCGCTATAATCAAACTGTACTAAAGCAGAGCAGCAATATATCATTATTGAGCAGCAGAGTATAGCAGATTATCGAGTGGCGGATCATTAAGCGTCGAATCATTGAACATCAGCAGGCAGCGCGGGGGTTTATTGAGCGGCAGAACATCGAGCAGTGCATCACCGAGCAACAGCAGTGGCTACGGGGAGCAGGGTTGGATTATCAAAGGTGCAATAGCTACGTGGCTATCACTCGTACAGTACCTCTTACACCCCAGCCGGCCGCTTTCCGGGGTGTAGTATAATGAAGTACGAATGGAGCTGCATATCACGAGAAGGTTGGTGCGAGACAATCCACGGTATTCGGTCTGCCAGGAGATTCACCGTTCTTCCCTGGATTTCATTTGTAGGGTAAATTAAAAGAGAGAAATTGCTCGCGGCCTAGCAGGAGCCACCGTTGGTGACCTGCAAGCTATGACATCCACCCTAAAAAGAGAATTCACCTAATGCCGACGCTTGGAGAGCGAGAGTTAGCCACGTTGCAAACCCGATATAAGGTCGACGTCTGTCGACCCAAAATTTAATGATAACATCTGTCTGTCGTCCTCTATCGCCCCACTTTTAAGTTTAAGGTTAAACCCTACAACCACTTCTCAGGAAACATCGGGAGTTCGAGCGCGTTTCAGGACTTAGTTAGTGTACCACTTTCGCCCCGCACATACTTCCTGCCTGGATTCCTAGCTGTGAACTACAAAAAATCTGAAATTCGGAAAAAACCTTCCGCCATTTAAATTCAAACGTATCGGAGCACTAGAAACTTGCCATTTCTGGATGATGGGATTAGCTGGCACAGAAGTCCGAGTATACCATTTAGTTGTGCAAAACAGATGTGAGGTTGGCTTCAATCTGATGCTGGTGTACAGGAAACGATTGAATGGAATCCAGAACGGCTATAGGGTAGTTTTTTGATTCGCTTCGGTTGTCGGTAAGATTTCCGGTAGTCAGGAAAAAACCCTCCTTTGGAAGATGGTTCTTCGTTCGATAAGAAAACATAACTCCAAAGAGGTAGGGAGAACTAGCACACACGTGACAAGAAAAAACATAACCTAGTTTCGCTACACCGACTCCACGAATCCCTTCATCCATTCCAAAGACCAGCTGAATGTTCGAATTCTACAACCCGCAACGCGCTAATAAAACGAACAAAAAGAATATCAAAAAGACCATCATAGCTTTTGACTTCCCCCAATCGCAGCAAAAGCACAAAATTCCAACACATCAGGCGGTAATACTCTCGCTTTCTTCGCTCGTGCTGCTTTCATCGCTCATGCTGCTTGCGTCTGACTATAGAATGTTAAACATAACTGACAAAGGAGGGCAAAGATCATACCGATATGGTTTTTGAGGCAACGGCCCCCCACTGCTCTAGAATTCGAACGATATCAGCTTGATCACCTATACGGGCAGCTTGTAAGGCGTTGCCGTATAAACCGCCCTGAGCATTGACATCGGCACCACGCTCCAGGAGAGTCTGCACAATCGTATCATGGCCG
>MU122124.1:122897-196041 GCA_014904905.1 Wilcoxina mikolae CBS 423.85
CACCCTGAGCATTGACATCGGCACCATGCTCCAGGAGAGTCTGCACAATCGTATCATGGCCGCTGTAGGCTGCAGCTTGTAAGGCGTTGCCGTAGTAACCACCCTGAGCATTGACATCGGCACCTTTCCCCAATAAAAATCCCAGTGCTTCTGAACGTCCCATTTCAGCGGCATGATCGAGTGGATATCGATCATTGGCATCCCTCGCGTTTATAGAGTATCCGTGATCTAACAGTTTTTGGATAGCCGATACCAAACCACCACGGGCGGCAAAATGGAGAGAATCGTTACAGTGAGTCGAATCCCTGTGAGGTAGAGGGAGATTATGGGATCTCGTATATAAATCAAATATGCCGAGCATCAAGCTAAGGTATAGCGGGTCGATGGTGTCGACCAACGGGGTGTGGGGGCCAGACCGGATAATATACAAGGAAGTGAGAAGATTTTGCGGAGAATCCAGTAACTCGCCAATACTATGTGCAAGACAGTCGGGAAGGTTGGTAATTCTCCGGATATGATGATCGAAGAAATATGCTGCATAGCTCGCGAATGGAACCTCATCATACTCGTACCACCCACCCTCGTAGCCTCGAGATTCTTCAAATAACAGGTATTGTACACAGATTTCGGCAAGCTCCGCATGTTTATCGTTAATGAGGGCCCAATAGTTTTGAAGCACGCCTGTGTCATCGCCCCACTCCGATTCGGTTGTAGTGGTGAGATATTCGAATACCGAAAAATGGTAAAAGCGGACAATATCGTCTTCCACTGTAAGCAAATTTTCGCATGCTTGGATGACTGTTTCTATTCGGTATTTCTCTAGGTCTTTGGTAGATCGACACCCCGGTTTGATAGACACCGCGAGTACTAGCTCCTCGGCAGTTAGAGGCCTCGCAGCTCCCACTACCCACATCAAGGCATGCTGCGCGATCTTCTTCCGTGCTGGAATCTGGCGGTCGATTTTGCTTAGAATTCGTATGTACGTTTCGCTCATAGTATTTGGTAACGAACTTAGTGCCGTCCTGACATCAGAGATAGATGGTTGGCCATAAATATAGTCTAATTGAAATTTTACCCATAGAAACCTGTAGTAATGTGTCAGCACTGAATTATTACAAATCAATGTGCACCATCTTCGGACCAGTAGGCCGCGAGAAGTGCATACTAATTCCTGGATATATCGAGGCAACTACACAGACATGCAAAACAGTGAAGCGAAAGTTTCATACATTCCGTTAGATTTTGACGTCAGAGCATATTTAATTTCCTCTTTCAAAGACTGGTCTATTGGAAACTCAGTAAAGTTTTCGTCACATCGTTCTAGTTGATCATGAACAAATGCAGCTATATCGGCGTCGACTTTTGCTGCTTCGATTTGTATCGTGGGGACTTTGCATCGATTGAAATGAGTTTCAATATCCTTTTCCCTGCGGCTTGTGACAAAGATCTTCAGATTGATTGAAGATCCAAAGTCCTGCGCCAATCTGGTGATCATTGGAAGAAACGTTTTCCGATCCTCCAATTCATCCATAGCGTCCATGACCAGATATACCTGCTCGAATGTCTTCATGAGCTCCGAAAGTTGTGCTTCAAGTTTTTCGTCGCTCGGGAAGTCAGCATCTCGATAGTATTTCTGATAAAATTGCTTCAACTGATCAGGTAAGACCCTTTTCTGCCGAGCGAGTTGCTTCATTATCGTCGAAAGAATTTTGCTAGGATTCTGAACATCCTGCTTTTTGTAGTTGAAGTAAACAAAGGCGAGGCCGACACCACTTTCAAGTGCATATTTCGTCGAGATTTCTTCCAGAACGATGGATCTGTGAAGGGATATTAGAACTGTGTTGCCAGTAATACAGTGATTGGAGACAAACGCTAGGACCGATTTCCCGGCGCCAGCTAGCATAAAGTCAACATGCATACTTGTTCACTGGGTATATCTAACGGCTTACGATTTCCATAACACCACAACATGGAAGATTGTTTCGCATCGATCCAATCTTCAAACTCCGGTGATTCCACCAGCCATCTCCCGGTATCCGGGTGCCTTTTGGCGAAAATCGTGTCGTGCTCTTTGTCGAAATCCAATTCAGAAAGCCAGAGTAGCATTTTCCGTCGATTCTCATCTAAAATAAATTTCAGGCGATGCCCTGACTATCGAGGGACTATCGAGGGATATCTTACCGTCCTTCTCCTCCGCCTCGATTTCGTCCTTCGAGCGAAGTCTCTGATACTCCATAATTCCAGCAGTGCGAATCATGATTTCGATGTTATTCCTAAATCGGGAATTTAGAGCATTAAAGTTTTCCTCAAATGGCTCCCAAGTCACCCTAAGAAATATTCGGAATGATACCCAACCTGCAAAAAGTCAGCAAATGCACCAGTAGTTAATCCACGATAGGTGGTGAGTTGTTGCAAACAAAGATACGGAGTATATCGGCTAGTCGCACTGTGGTAAACTACCAACAATAGGAATTATTATTGTGGGGAAGCCTTGGCATCACCATTTTGGTTTATCTGTTGCTTGGCATGCGAAATTCGACCAGCCGAGATACTCGATATTTTGTGTTTGCCCGGAGCAACTATTGAAGTACTTACGCCTTTTATTTCCATCCCTGTCGACGAAGACGTTCCGTGCCCCAGTGCAAAATTCAAGCAAGTCGTGGTAAGCGGACGATAACGCCTGGACTTTTTAGTATATAACGGCAACCTCCACGTCTGCGGGACACTTCATACGTCCTGCACTTCCCGAAAGTCGCGGAAACTCTCTGCATACTTCGAGAGGTAGTTAAGGTGACTAGTGAGGTCGTCCATCATCTCGATCAATTTGTTGAAGAAGGCCGAAAATTTCATCCCAAGCTGAATTTGTAACACGGGGCCATTAGCGTCACCACCAGAGTCACTCAGTACCTCTCACACACCTGAACAATCAGTTTTAAACCTCCGACAACCAGCGATGTAATCTGTGGACTATGCCCTGCCATGATGGCCACTGGATCCAAATAGCCGTTTAATGCCTTCAAGAACCCCTGTACTCGCGATGCACAGCGGCGAGCGCGACTCGCATCGTTATGAGTGTCATCGTGACTCTTGATTTGAGCTATGAGTTGCTCCGGCAAGATCGAATAACCTCCCTCGAAAGCAATCTTCTCATCAGGGGACAATATCTCCATGTGGCGTCGCAATGCCTCAGTGAACGCCGCGTTCTCGCAGGGGACAACTCGAACTGCCGGACTCGGTACAGTGGGATACGGGAGTGTAGGTGGAATCGGTGATGGGTGAGGACCGGAAGACGTGGGACCAGATGCGGCGCTCGAAGAACTGATGGTTTGAAGGCCGCTAGAAGACGGTTGGAGGGAAATAACTGGAAGAGGTGAAGCGGGACCCAGAGAAGTAGGGGACATCGGCAACGCAGGGGGTGTGGGAGACGTTGGATGAGGTGCGGGGCTCGAAGCTCTTGAGGCATGACGACTCCTGGAACCCACTCCGAGGCGCTGCCGGATCTTGAATGGTGACGGCATCGTTCGGTCAAAGCTGATATTGGGTCAGTTGCAAAACGGCAAGAGAGCTGCCTAACGATCGAGCCGCCTGGGGACAGAGTTAAAAGCGGGGTTAATATCCATGCAGCTCTTGACCAATAAGAACTCGGCGTCCACGGAAGGCGCATCTGTCCCCAAGTTGCATTATGGACACTTACGGTTTGGTATACATCCCACCGAGAATGATCTTGAGAATTGTCAAAATGTAGTAATAGCTACTGTGGTCACCATCAAGCTATTCTCAAAATCCTTCTTTGGCCATGTTCACAAAACCTATGGAGGGCTTCGTTGCAACAATCTTAAGATCGCCAAGATCGATGGTATGTAGTAATATATTCGGAAGAGGGAAGGGGGAAAGAAGTAGCTATCTCAAAATAACCGCATTTATCGAGGTGCAACCGCCACGATGAGCCACGCATCAGCCACACCCACGGCCAACCCCTCTTTAAACCTCCACGGCCAGGACAGCAAAGGAACTTACCCGACTGCCCATTGCTGTTCTGCGGGAGTTCGTTTTAATTCCATGCGTAATAGAGTATTCAAGAATAAACGCAAACTAGCACCAGCGCCTCTCTCCAATCTAGTTCAGATATACCCAATTCAGTGATGGGCGGGAGCCGGCTCGAGTCGAGTCCGGGCTGCAGACTCGAGCAGGCTCGTCTCGTGGAGGGGTAGGCTCGTAAAAACTCGGGCCGACTCATAAAAACTCGAGCTTAAACTTGAGCTTTTGTATTACAATTGATTGTCAATGTTCTCCTACTATGACAGAAAAAGCTGCCAGAAATACTAGTATATTAAGTAGCACTATCAAATATGGGATTTATTCACTGGTGCGTGGCGCTTTTGATACATACTAGATGCGGGTCATCATAGCTGCACTTTAGATTCAGTGCGGAATGTTGATCTCTGCATGGTATTCAGGGCACAAAATTTCACAGGAAACCCTTTACCAGTATTTGGCAAGGCTCGAGTCAAAGCTTCAAACTTTTGGTTCTGCGGGCCCGAGCCGACTCATAGTTTGTCTTTGGTCGAGCCTGTTCGAGATATCAGGCTCGAACTTTTAACCCGAGCCGACTCGTCTCACGCCCATCACTAACCAAATCCCTCGTCTCCGGCCAACTCTAACTGGGGGCTTGGGGTTCTAGCCTCTGTAATCTAGTTGGCGCATGGACCGGAATGCAGCGTCGTAGATATAACATGATAACTTGCTTCGGGAACCCGGATACCCTAAGTAAATGACAGCGTTAGCATCTACTCATGCCACCATGAATGCAGGGATTTAAGTTGACCCCAATGGAGAACTAATTCTCTCCCAGGTCTAGCGTCAACCTACCAAGGTGCCCGCATTTCAGATCACCCGGGACGGGAGATCGCCATGCATGACGCCACTACATATGCAGCCGATCCCGACAACTTCCTCAATGGTTGAAACGCAGAAGGAACGAATTTGCCTCGTCCGACATCACTAATCATTGTGATACAAGCTTGCCGGACATGCATATTCCTGGACGGGAAACTTCCAAAGGGCAGAAACATTTTCCGCCTTCGGAAACGCCAACGCAAACCAACTATAGAGATACCCCATTATCCTCCTAAAGCCGTGCTTTACGAATTTGTAAAATTGCCCATCCGATAACTAGTTATGATCATAGACAGCGGGGTATTCCAATTTATTTGAAAGCTCGTACAAGACATCAAACCGCACATCTCAGAGCAATGTCATAGAATCATTAATGTAAACACAATCCGCAGAACCACAAAAAACATACTCAGGCACAACTCAAAAACCTTTTCAGCGTTCACTCCTGCAGTAACAAATGCCCCATCCCCATTCCATTCAACTTCTCCTCCACATAACCCATCGCTTTCCGCAACCCCTCCTTCCCACCCTCACACGCCCCACTTTCGAGATGCATAACCAGCCCGCTTATCGATTTGAAGTCCTTCTGCGGCTTCGTTGTCGCACCAGTGAAGAGGAACGTCGGACAGTGGTAGATCCTTGGCGCATGTGCGAGGCTGTTCAAATGCGATTGTAACCCCGTGGTCGCTCCGAATTCCTTGCCGCATATGAAACAGACACGGTCGGAGTCGAGAATATATTCGGCCGAACGAGGCGTAGACGGCGGGGAAAGTGTACATGATGGCGTCGGGATGACTGCGTTTTCCGTGAAATTCTCATGAAGAGATATTGTGGCGGATGTTTCCTCATGACGAGACATGGTGGCGGATGAGACCGGTGAAAAGATGATGGTTTCCTCATGATTAGACATGGTAGCGGATGAGACCGGTGAAAAGATGATGGCTTCCTCATGACGAGACACGGTGGCGGATGAAGCTGGCGAAAATATGATAGTTCCCTCGTCGTCGGAATCGGCGTCTGGTAACTCGGTGTATTCAATCGTTCCGGAGGGAGTCGGGGAAGCAGCTGAGGAGAGAGACTGTGAACTTCTACCGGCTCCGATATTTAAGATCACATTGCTTGTATCGTGTTGGCGGATCAAATCATCAATCCTCTTCCGGTTGATCTTCGATCTACAAGCCCCACTTTCAAGGTGAGCCATCATCCCTCCTTTCGTAGTGAACTTACGTGGGCACGTGGGATAGGCCAGGCATCTGACAGCCTTTTTCTGGTGTCTCGCTGTGTGGATATGAGCGGCGAGTAGTGCACGTGTCTGGAATATCTTCCCACAGTCATCGCATGGCATCTCCTGATTCCGTTTTCCGTGGACCTCGTCGTTCTTGGGGTGGCGTCTCAGCGCGCATTGGGACGGGAAGTCTGTTGCACAATCGATGCAATGGTATTGCGTCACCGTCTGGTGGTGTTGTCTTTGGTGGTTATCGAACTCGGCTTTTGAAAGGAAAGCTTTCCCAGCATCTGAGCAATATAGATTTTTCTCGATCGCGGCTCTTCGATGGTGGGGATCGTGCGAGTGTTTTCTCTTGCCGGCCGCGCATACAAAGATCTCACATTCACATACTTCGCAAGCATAAAGCATCGGTCGACTCTGCCGGATTCGATACATGCGGCGGAAGTCCTGGAGAGTCAGGTTGTGGATCGGTAGCGAGATACAGCAGGTACCATACCTTCCTATCCAAGTGGCGCATCTTTGGGTTGCAAGAATCGCAGTCGCATCTTTCGGTTAAGCTATGGTTCGGTGTCACACGCGCGTGATCGTGAAGCTGGCTGGCCGTCGCAAACTGGATGCTGCACAGCTTGCAACGGAGACCCCCTTTCCTCCGCGGCATGGCGTGATAGTGGTGTTGGCAGACTTTGTGAAGATAGCGTGGAAGGTGGTGTTGAAGGTGCCGATGCGAACTAGCTTACTGAACGAGGGGAAATGAAGGGTAGCTCGCTGTAGTTATCAGCTCCGCACGCCTGCATGAGCCGCGGTGTTATGGTGTCGGCTGCTGTTGGATAAGCCCGTGCTTCGCAGGGATAGTGTACTTACAAGGTGTTACTCGAGTAGATTGCCGTGACTCACAAGGTGCGGTATTGCGAGTGAGAGTTGGTGATGTTGCCACGTTGAGTATGACTGGGGTGTGCCGGATTAATTAACGATTGACGGGAGCACGTGTCGCAATGAGTGCGACATTATTAAGTTTTGATCCCCACTATTTGCTAATCTGGGGTTTTATTGCAGTGACGGGTCCGGATGACGGCATACGCTGCTTCTGTTATCCAACCTCCCTCCCCCCCACCTCGTGTTCATAGAAACTAGATGGCGAGATCACAATAAAGGTTCCATGAAGTCCAGTGTTTAAAATATATTTGTTTAGACTGCTAACTCCCCCCGTATTCCCCCTCTCGATCCATGGAAATCCTCCCCACCAATCTCCTCCACATTTTTCCCCACGCCTGTCAGGAATGTAGACGATAGTGACAGTTAAGAAGCAGAGAGCAGCGGGCGCCTGCATATACAATGGAAGAAGAATCTACACAAAGGCCCCTGGTCGCCCCCATATATTACCAAGGCTATCCTTTCCAAGCACTTGGAGGCTGTGTCATTTCCGACACGATCTCCATCTCTGCAAATTTTCAGCACCTCTTTCTAATTCCTGTTCTGGCAGCGCTTTATTTCAGTTGCGATGCTTCCTGATTGTTTGGAAGCATTGCTCGAAGAGCCCAGTCAGCATCTGCACACAGTTCGTTGAGGCCAACACTGGGTATCCTTGCGCCCGTATATCGTCTTCACTCTCCCTCCTTAAAGCGAGTACAGTTGGGGACGCCTAGTTCCGGTGCATTTTGAGCCACATTTTTAGCGTCGAATCACTCCACCAAAAAAAGTTGAAAAATTAAAAGGGCTCTGTAATATTGTTCTTTGAGGTGTCCTCTACAACCTAACAGAGCCCGATTATTTTTCCTGCTTGTGGTTGTGGTTGTGGTGTCATTGAATTTTAAAAAATCAAGTTTTGTATGGAGCCTCAGACAAATGTCGCCATACAAAATAGGTGGGGATACCTTACATTTTGGGTATAATCGAGTGATTTCGGGTGATAATTACCTGATTAGGCAATGTGAAAGCGAGCCTTGGCATGCCTGAATTGGCGCTTGGCTCTCAAAGTCTAAAGGTCTAATTTCCTAAAATAAATTTCCGCTTTAGGCTATTTTTAGGGTTCGAAATGAATGTCGCGACCCCCCCTACAACAACCGCGTCCAGGTCTTTGGGAATAACAAAGTCTCTGCGATCCGCCCACTCTCGCGTATGCATGGCGATCTCCCGTCCCGAATCCGAACTCATGGGACACTGGAGCTAACCGAATTAACTAAAGCCTATGACACTAGCTCTGTCGGAGGATTAGTTCTAGATTAGCGAGCTTTGGTTCCTCAACTTAAATCCCTGCTGAACCAGACAGGTATGACTGGGATTGTGGGGACAAGACAGTAAATAGGCGGTAGGATACAGTACCAACCACACATATATTCAACTCATTCGACACAGAATACCTCGTCCCGACAAATTTGGGACTCAACCAATCTCGTCGACAACGAAGTGTTCCGAAAGAGTTGGCGTCGTTTGATATCAGATTGATCTTTTATACACCTCGCATCACAGTCAGATGTCGGTCATGAATTATCATCCAGCTCGTTCTGCTGGCATTTAAACCCCTAGTAAGTACATAAGTCGCCCATATATACATTCTTTCTACTCAACATCAAGACGGGTACTTGTAAGCATAATCCAGCTCTTCCACGTCTACTCCCACCCGCACCTTTCCATCCTCCCCCGTCGTCCACCCAAACCCATATGTCTTCCCTAATCCCACGATTTTCTCATCCCTTTCTTTCCTATCCAGCACCGACAACCCCACAAAATCCTTCAACATCCTCGCAGCATACAAATACACCATCACCGTAGCAATACTATACGGCAATCTTGGCATACATGCACTCCTCCTCCGCGAAAACACCAGCACAACAGCAAATAACACTAAAATCAACACCGAAACCGAAAGCCACGTCGCCACTTCATACCCTTGTTCAGTCTGACTGGGTTCAAATGGGATTCCTGGAAGTACCACAACCAGCGCTTCGATCAGCACCCCAACGAACCCTATAAACGCCATATACAAATCCCCTCGGAGGAGCGCCCGGACTTCGGTTACCAAGAATATGCTGGCGGTATAATCGACTAGTATCGTCGTTTCTGGAGATTGGTGGCGTCGGGAGAGTTTTCGAAAGACTTCGAGGTAGCGGACTTCTAGAATGATTGTTAGGACTGACCTTAGGCTGTATGTTTGGTGGCGTTTGGAGGTACCTTTTTCGGTCGGTTCCCATAAGGAGCGAATAATGATGCCGACACTGATCATGAATAGTCTGACCCTGGCTCCCTGACCGCTCATGAATTTCTCGTAATCCATAATGTGTGAAAAGCGGTATATTAACACCATCGTGAGGATTCCGCTGAGAAATATGCCATATAAAAATAACACATCCCTTTAAAACTAGCGGCCGATGTACTCGCGGTCTCTGCTGCGTTTTTTGTTCAACGGACTCATCGTGATGCCACGGCTTCCCCGGTAGCATTTCGATGCCAAGGTGGTGACGGGGGTAGGTATTCTCCACCAGCCGATAGACACCGTCAGTACCGACAACCTGTTTCCGTAGCTCCTTCCCTGAATCACATGCTTCGATACTCCCAAAGACGTCCGGAAGCAAAGACCAGTCTGCAATCAAGCACGCTAACCCGGCAATACTCCAAGGTTCGGAGTGCAGCATCGACTTCCTCCTCGACTGGAGAAAAACCAGGAACAATACAAACGCCATAACAAGTACAAGTACTCCCTGCAAACCCCTTGCCAAAACATCCCTAGTAGCAAGGTACGACCTGCCGCAGTTTCCCACCCCCGTAACACCATTACACTTATCTGGCCTCTCCACGGTCATTATCAAAACCGTCGACGCCAGGATCTGCACAACGGTAAAGACCGGCCCAACAATTGTAGCAGATATACACACTGCCCATTGGCCCCTGTATCCAGCCACAAACGGCACCACCGCCGCGTTATCGAACGAATAGTTCTCACATAAGCTACTAGCCGAGCGGTCAAGACCCCGGGAATGTGAAAGTTCGTAATACGGCTGCATCCGCTTAAAGTCCGTGTCGATGATGCGCCACATTATTGCTAGAAGGACCGCAATGAGTGTTGAGAGGTATTGGGCAACTGTTACGGTCATCCTTAGTCTTCATCTAGGTTGGTGCATACGGAATGAAAACAAACCGAAAAAGAGTAGTCTTCGCACGGAGCGCGGGGTGAGTGATGCTTGCTTGCTGGGCGCATCACGGTACATGCCTGCTTTTGGGGCGGCGGAATGGCGCCTGGTAGCGGTTGGTAAGGCGGTACCGTAAGGGGCATGGTGGACGGCGTAGCGTTTGGTGGTGGTGTATACGGTTACTCGGCCAACACCTGGAATGTCGGTACCGCCGTTTGCTATCACAATTACGGGAATTTCGGTAGTGGAGTCACCGTGCACGTCGTTAGGGGTCGTGATAGTGGTTGGAGGCCCGGTAAAGGGTCCGCTGTCAATCGGGGATAACATAATGACGTCGCTGTTAGCGTTGGTGGTAGTGATGGCGCCGGCATCCGAGGTTATCACTCCACCAACCGTGGTTATCACTCCATCAACTGTAGTTGTGACGCCAGCGGCATCCGTGGTTATGACTCCACCAACTGTGGTTATGGCCCCACGAATCGTGATTGCGACTCCGGCGGAATCTGTGGTTACGACTCCACCAACCGTGGTTGGGTCCCCGGCGGCATCTGTGATTGTAATGCCACCGGCATCTGTGGTTGTAATGCCACCGGCATCTGTGGTTGTAATGCCACCGTCATTTGTGGGGGTGATGCCGCCGGCATCTGTGGTAGTTGTCGGGATTCCAATACCCGGTCCATCGTTATGCAAGGTCGAAACCACAGTCGTCGTTTGAAGGTTTGCATCGCCGCCGTTCATGGTATCTATCGGTGTCGGCGTCAGTGTTCCCGTTTCCGGGCCATCCCCTTGAAGGCCGGGAGCCACAAACGAAGTCCCACCTTGGTTCGGGCCTCCTCCATTGATGGTGGATGTTGGAATTCCAATTGCTGGGCCTTGGCCACGGTTATTCCAGGCTCCCTGGTTTGGGCTGCCGCGATTGATGGTGGGTGTTGGGATTCCAATATTCGGACCATCCCCGAGCAAACCTTTCCAGACGTGACCGAGATGTGGGAGACTGGAAGTTGTATCTGGAATGGCGGTAGCTGGTTCGTTCTGCCGTCGAATCCTTGGTACCGGGAGTCCTCCAATCGTGTAGGGAAAGACTGCATCCTCCACCTCTCGCTTGAAAATTCCCTGAAGGCCTCTATCCTGGATATGTCCCCGCCCTAACTGTATCATAACCTCCAGCGCAACAATGAACCCTAAACAAAGAAATGCAAACCCCAGCAAGGTTAGTATTCGTATAGTTGCGGGTACGTAGGGTTTTTTGTTGGTCGCCATGGTGAGTTAGATTAGCACTAACTTCCATTGTACAAGTATATCATCTGAGTTCTGAGTCTATATATTACGATTTGATTTTGCTACGTTACTCAGGAGGTGCGCCTGACGGGGCTGAGCTACAAAACCAGCTTCGACAGAAGCTCCGGGCCCTACAAAGAATTTCGGCCAGTCTTCCAGATCCAAAGTCCCCTGCATTTAGTTCGGGAAATCCAAAATCGTGCACTAGTAAGGAGGTACATATTTCCTGGGCTGACCAGTTAGAGATCGGTGGCGGTCAGCGGATGGCAATATTTTCCGCGAGCTGTCAACTTCGCGGCATATGTGTTTTCTATTATAGCGCCAGACCAAACGGAACTTTTCCTTAGGAGATTGCTGGGAACAGAAAGCAGATATGATAGGTCTGTCAGTTGTTCGAGTGATTTCGACCTGCATCTGAACCACATCTCCAGGCACCGGCTTACCCGTAGGGCGCACAGTTTATGCAGCCTCATTCCCGACATCTGAAAAACTTTGCGCCTATGGAAATCCATACCATCAAATGCGCTGCAGCACACGAAATCGAAAAAAGAAAAAAAGAAACGAAACAAAAGCAAACACTTCCAAAACTAGCTGATGGGGATATCTTTCTGATATAACTCGCAGAACTATTTGGTTAACTGTTGGGGCATGTCGACAATGCGTTAACGGTTCAGTCGGCTGTAAGATAAAAAACCCCGTCTTACCTAAACTTGACTCTCAGTCGAATCGGTGGTCTACTCTCTTCTCCCTTGTGGCTGTCTTTCAGCTGAACAGCTGCATGATAATTATCCATGCAGAACGGTGATTGAGGGGGTGAGCGCTGATGATTCATTTTGCCGCTCGGAACATCCCGGCACGGTGCCCCGCATTTACCC
Source organism: Wilcoxina mikolae CBS 423.85 (assembly GCA_014904905.1). Lineage (NCBI taxonomy): Eukaryota > Fungi > Ascomycota > Pezizomycetes > Pezizales > Pyronemataceae > Wilcoxina > Wilcoxina mikolae. The sequence continues at coordinate 135,299 of MU122124.1, forward strand.
CGCGGCACAGTTGCGTCATGGATGAATTACCATTTGAGCCGCCTTGTTCTGTTCTGTGATAGTTTTGAGCCTCAACGTTTAGCATTAACATAAGTTACACTAAAATCAGTTAACATGCTTTGGCTTTGGTATTGATAAAACGTATAGCTTGCAAAAACAGGTCGCCATGTTTGAGGCATTTTGTGCTTTAACATCCGACGTGACATCTCATCTGATCTCCGAGTGCTTATATATGACACAATGTTGTACCCCACCGGTACTACCCTTCATTTGGTTATCAGTGTCGCCTACGAGAGAACTATGCAATCTATCACTGCTATCGGTACGTCTTCACATTACCGCCCTTTGACTAGCTGAAGATGTGAAAGTCAATTGCCGTCGCTACCTTCTAATCTCCTTCGGCCTTTCGGGATTCAGCAACATAATTTGTACGGTGTTTCGCTCCTCGCATCCCCTCACATGACAGGAGCGGACTTATTCACTTCCAGCATGAAACTATCATTACCGCACAAACGGCTATGATATGATGTGGAAGCGAAAGACTTAATCAAAAGAGCCAATAGCATAATTACTCGAGCTAGAACACATATGCACCTGCTCCTGGGCTTACTTAATTATATATCTACGAGGACTATGTGTGTACGTACTTGCTCGGGAAGTTGCCTGATCGGATGATTATCCATAACGCCGAAATCCGATATCATGATGGTATACAGCACAGTCGGATATAACCAGATACTTCCCGAAACTTACCACGCACCTACTTAAGTATTCTAAAAACGCTCACTTGAGCCTCTTTCTCACCTGTACAAAAACCACAATGGTCACTTGGCGTTGCTGTCGTTTCTAGATTTTCTGGTCGCACGCAAGCAGCTGGAGTCTGGAGGTCTCAAATTCCGATTTTCGGGGGAACCATGGCGACCATCACTTGTGTTACATACAAGCTGCACTTGCACTTTGTGACTGCTTGCTGCTCTCCCACACACAGTGTAGATAGTCTCGAGGTTCTCTCTCTTTCTCATATCAGTACACTACAATATACGCACACGGTTCCTCCCGTAAAGTAACAACAGTGGACGCTGTTGCATATACTTGATGCTCCGCCCATGCGAAGGAACGGTCTTAAGTTTATCGTGTCAAACTACCGCGTCCAACCTCTTCCACCCATCGAGCGCCTCTCTTATTGTCTCTCCTGAGTCTAGATACTTGGAGGCCCAGATCTGGTTGGGGCTGAGGCAGGCCGCTCGCGCGCCCTCTCTGCCTCCAACCCTCTCTGAGCTGCTCGGGGCTCTGCCCCCAGACCCCCGACAATGATTTCACATATTCCTGCTGGCTGAATACCTTCCATTTGTTCCATTCGCGTACAGTATCACGGCACTTCTGGTTTGTTGTTTCAAACTACAGTGCAGCCTAGTGTTCTCAAGGTCAGATATGACTACCTATCTGACCGGCCCAGGCTTTTTGCAGACCGACCGCCACCGGTCTATGCCAAGGGCGGCTTTCAAATCATCATCTAGCCGGTCTATATATATCTATAGATTTACTAGCTAGTAGAAACGGAAAGAAAATACACTGAAGTCATGACAGTATCGTTACAAGGAAATAACTCAAAACAAATATTCACAGCCTCGGTCACCATGGCACCTTATATAGAGTGAAATCAAGCTAGATATCTCCCGGTATTCTCAAATATCTATAGATATCGCTCGGTATCTGCAGCCAAGACAGATATCTTCAGATATCCATCGGCTCTATAGATACCGCCCGGTATATGCAGCTAAGACGGATATCTTCAGATATCCACCGGCTCTGCAGATTTTCAATTGAAGACCGTCACCGGTCTATGCCAAGGGCGGTGTCGGAAATCATCATCTTATCTGACCGGTCTACAGATCTGCAGATGACCGGCCGGTCGATCTGACCGCTTGAGAACACTGGTGCAGCCTGTTCATAAATATCGCTCAAGCTCTTTGGCAACGACAACGTGTCCATTTTTCAGTGCCAAATCTCTCGCTCTCTCTGCGTTTCGCCCGTCACTCCCAATGATGTCGGCGCCAACATTAAGCAACAGTTGAACCATATCTAGACGTCCGTGTTCTGCCGCACCTTCGAGAGCCGTTCTTCCGTCAAACTGAGCTGCCGGTGAATTAGGGTCGGCACCAGCTTTAATCAGCATGAGTGCTATTCCAAGTTGACCTTGAATGGGAGCGCCTTGCAGTGCAGTGAGCCCACGTGACTCGGCTGGGGGAGCATTGACATGTGCACCTGCATCGAGGAGAAATTGTACGAGGTCGATATGGCCTTCAGTGGCTGCCGCTTGTAGTATAGTTCTACCGTGCTCGGTGTGGGCTGATGCATTGATATCTGCTCCAGCTGTGAGCAAGATTCGGACGACTTTGATGTTTCCGCGCTTGGTAGCTGCCTGAAGTGCTGTGCATCCTCCAAATGGCTGTGGTCTCGCGTTAACATTTGCGCCAGCATATAGCAGCAAAATCACTATGTCATCTTTTCCGGTCCGTACCGCACCTAGAAGTGCTGTTCTTCCAAGTGAGTCTTCAATGTCTGCGTATTGAATAATCCGGCCATTGAATTCTAACCCGAGATTCATGGAACTACCATTGATATCTGCACCCAGATACAGTAGCAATTTGACCATCTCAATGTTACCCAGGCTCGCAGCAATTGGGAGCGTGTTGCTAACCTACATGGCGTCTGGTCCGCTAGTTATAGGATAGACTTTGTTAATTTTTTCACCAGCATATAGTAGCGTGTGGATCCGTTCGGAGTCATTCTTCACTACGGCTTCTAAGAGAGATGTGCTACGTTGACTATCGGCGGAGATGAAATTACTGAGATCTGCACCAGTTCTGGGCAAAGCAGCAGTCATTTCGTGTTGAGAGCAAATTAGAGAGGAAGAACGAATGTACTGAATTGTCTAAAGTACAGAAAGAGAGAGAAAGAGAAAGCTCTATATAAGAGAATGGGCATCATGCCCGGAACGTGCCATACCCGGAGCCGGCCCGGAGTTCAGTCATATCCGGGGCCGAGCATCCGGAGCCGGATGTCGTGCTCAAGTCCGGGTGGATGACCGGTACTCTCGGCTCGATGCCCGAGAAGGCTCCGGCCACACCTCCGAATGACGTCGAGAGCCTCCGGGCTAAACTCCGAGCAGTGACGTCAGTCAACTTGCGCCAACATTTCTGTGTATCCGTTGAATAAAGCTCTTTCGTAAGCACACTGCACATGCACGGTATTTTTGCTAGCACCATGATCTAACAAAAGTTCTACAACAGAGATATTGCCCTGGTTTGATGCTGCAACCAGTGCAGATGGCTCAGCTGTAACATCTGCACCAGCTTTTAAAAGAATCGAAACAACATCGGCCGCCGATCGTGATTTCGAAGATGTGCGCACTGCCACCGTGAGTGCGGGACATCCAGGAGCATTGACCTCTGCACCCCAATCAAGTAAGATTTTAACCAGCTGTGAACTACCAGAGGAAGCAGCAGCCTGCAGTGCGGTCTGTCCAACAGATAGATTTTTTGGTGCTGGGGCATTGACATCCGCTCCTTTATCAAGCAGCAACTTAACTAACGCGATGTTCCCCTCCGATGAAGCTTCCTGTAATGCGGTTTTCCCTCCGGATGGTCCGGTAGCTGCAGGTGCATTAACATCCGCTCCTGCATCCAGTAGTAATTCAATCGTATCCATATTTCCACGGTTTGCCGCCCACTGGAGAACAGTCATGCCGTAGTTCATATGAAGTTCATCACTGATCCAATCATCTGCTGCCTCATTTGAATTCCAGGAGGGTGGTGCATTAACATCTGCACCTGCAGCTACCAGGAACTCGAACATCGCTAACTCTTGCTCTTCCTCCTCCTCCTCCTCCTCCTCCTCCTCCTCCTCGTAGGCTACGTAACGTTGCGTCGCAATTTGAATCGGTGTGGCACCGCTATGTGCGATGACTTTGTCGCGGGACACGGCTGGAGCGTTGACGTCCGCACCTGCGTTCAATAAGAAGGAAATGAGCTTAAGGTTGCCCTCTTCCGCTGCAGTCTGAAATGCAGTTCTGGGAAAGTGCTTTTGCCCCGGAGCATTAACGAGGGCCTTATTATCTAGCAACATCCGAACCATAATCATGTTACTCCTGTTGACGCTACTTGACTGATGTCACTGCTCGGGATTTAGCCCGGAGAATCTCGATGTCATTCGGAGGTATGACCGGTGCCTGCTTGGGCATCGAGCCGAGAGCACTGGCCATCCACCCAGACTTGATCACGACATCTGGCTGCGGATTCTCGGTTCCGGATATGATGACTCCGGACGGGCCCTGGATACAGAACCTACCGGGCATGCTGCCCATTCTCATATATAAGCTTCCTCTTCTATGTACTTCAGACAATTCAGCACATTCGTTCCTTCCCTCTGATTTGTTCTCAACAGGTTATGAGCCTGGCGCTTTCTCGTTCAAGTTGAATTGACATCAATTTGTTGTATAGAGTGTGAATCGTTTCAAGAACCAGCACCCTCCTCCGAAAGTCTCGAGTACTAACCTCGAGCACCTCTGAAAGCCTAGAGTAGCAGTCTCAAGCATCCGAAAGTATCGAGCAGCAACCTCAAGCACCAAAGCCTTGAGTAGTAGCCTCAAGCACCCCCGAAACGTGCGGAATATTCATATACTAAACGACATGACCTCCGATTCTGTCAGACTCAATGAGCGGAATTATCGGCAGTGGGCCATCGAGGTGGCAGCCTACCTAGCCGCTAATGGCCTTAGGAGGTATGTCACCGGCGAAAAGCGAGTCCCAAGACCCCCGATTGTATCAGCTTCAACTTCAACTTCAACATCAGTATCGGTCTCGACCTCTGAGCCTCAAAGAATTGTACAGCATGACCCATGTGACCCTGACCATGACTCTCAGTCTGAATCAGACGACCCAAACTGTCTCAGCCGATTCAAAGCCTTCAATCAAGATTGAACGACTTGGGAGATAAATAATAGCAATGCCAAGGTACAGATAATGAAGTATATCGATACGGCCCTCCAATCTGAATACCAATCTATCAAGGAACCGAAATCCCTCTGGGATAATGTAAAGGTCACAGAGGAAGTAGCGGTTATAAGGGGTTGTTGGATGACACAAGTGGTGTCATAGTTGCCCTTTGGCCAAGTGGTATAGTATGCCAACATATACTTTATTACAGTATGACACCAACAAGGTCTGTGGTTCAGTTCCCAGTGTGAGCAGATAAGACTTGCCAAGCAGGGGATGTGACAATCGGGCTTACAGGGTCTAATCTCTGGGAGTATACATTGTAATGTTAGACTGGCTTGCTTAGGACCTTAGGACATGTCCACCTAAAAAGAAGGGATGATGTAAAGGTTACAGAGGAAGTACCGGTTATAAGGGGTTGTTGGATGACGCAAGTGGTATCATAGGTACCTTTTGGCCAAGTGGTATAGTATGTTAACATATACTTTATTACAGATAAGATCAAGGTCGACTTCCAAGAGATCATCAAGCTTAACAGCATGTTTGAACGAGAAAAGCTAGTGACCACCAAAATCGAATCATACTTGAACATCTCCAAGTGGATCGCAGCTCAGGATACGATGATCTGAGACCTAGGTATCTACGATATTCCACTCGATGATCGGTGGAGAGCCTTCAACATTATATCAAACCTCCTAAAGACAGAACAATTGTTGAATTACCTGACATTGTTGGAACTCAATGGAAAGACAGGGAACGCATCCGATATTATCCCGTACCTCCTCACCTTTGAGGCCTGGCTGTGGCGAAACATGGTTCAGCTTGACTGAGGGCTAGTGGACGCGATGGGGTGGGCAGGAGCTGACGAGAACGACCCAGACCCGACTGGCGGCCAGCGAAGGCAAAGGAAGGAAGGTCGAGACCGACGAGTGGCTGGCGAAGGTGACGGCGGCCAACCTTAAGTTTGAGTCAAGTTTGAGTTTGGGTTAAGTTAAGGAGTTCGAGTTTAGATAGAGTTCGGGCGGGAGCCCAGGCTTGAGTCTGGGTCGAGTTTGAGTGGGAATCAGGGAGCCCAAGTAGGGGAGGTCTGGAGCGAAGGAAAGGAGTATATAGAGAAGGAGCGGAGTGACAGTGGGCAGGCAAGCAGCGGCCTCAGTATCAACGCATCACAACTGTTTTCTCTTGCATCGTCTCTCTTCTCACCACCGCTCTTGCACTCTCTTCTCACCGTGTTCTTCCTCGTCTCACCGCCTTCTATCTTCTCACCGTCTTCTCTCGTTCCACCGTTTTCTATCTTCTTACCGTTTTCTCCCATCTCACCGCCCTTTCTCTTCCCTCAGCATCAACACCAGACACCCACCTCCTCGCGCCCCACTTCAAAAACCAACCGCACAATATCCTCGAACTCCAGCCCGCTCTCCACCCCGACAAGCCAATCGAGCAGCCAAAGCCAGGTCTCGGACCACGGCAACAGTACCGGCCGACAACTCCGCAGCAGCACTCGCAGCAACGACACCGGCCCGGCGGCGAGCATCCACCCAACCCCGCCCGACACACAAGACACCATCTGCCTATCCCAGGCGGCACTGAGAGCAGCCACCGAACACATGCAACCGACACCCAACCCTCCAAACTCAAACCCAAACCCACCTGACTTCGACATCAACACCGTCCTCCGAGCACTCACAGCCGCCTTCGAAGCACAACGCGGGCCGGACCCCGCAAACACATCAAACACAACGGCCAGCACCAGCACCACAGCTGAACTACCAGGTAATGACCCCATGCTTCTCTCCATCCAAGACATGTTCCCTGCAATCGACATGGCAGTCGTGCAGTCAATATACACAAACAAGTTCCGAGCAGAGAACCTTCTGAAACTCGAGGCCTCGTTCACGTACAAAAAGAAGCGCCCGCAATTCTACTCCTTCGGCGGCGGGGAAGCTAGTCTCAACATCGCCACCACCTCCAAAGACATAGAACTCGAGGAATACGAATCGATATCCCACCTCATGCCCCCATTTATAGTCTATATGGTAATCATCGTCACGTTCGCACCGCCACCCCAGAAGCTACCAGTGGCCTTCGTCCTGATGTCATACCAACATACCCTCTACGACCTCCTCCGAACCCACACGTGGGACAGCCTACGCAAATTCCATGTCGTCTTCCATCAGAAGAGAATATGCCTAGCCGTATACGAACCCAGGGGTTGGAGCACACGAGACCACGGCCTAGAAACTGCACAACTCTTCAAACGAAGCACCACTGACGGCACTTGAGAACGACCTACGAAACGGCAATATACGTCAAACCCGCCCCACGGTCCAACGAACCGTTCAAACACCAGCGCTGGTGACGAAATCTGCAACAACTTCAACAAAGAAACCTGCAACTTCCAAGCCTGCCGCTACACACACGTCTGCACGACCTGCGAAGGAACCCACCCGGCGACCAGGTGCACCCAAAAACGAAGGCCAGAAGCCACGCCACTAAGCCAGTGCATAGCTCGCCGCCAATAGGAACTCGGGAGCCTGCAGATACGGCTCCGAGACCCACAGCTAAAATCCCCATTCCCACTCACCCAGCCATGTCAACCGAACCTCATGTATCGAGGACCACTCCACGAAGCGGGCTGGAGCTACTGGCTGCGACACCACACAGACATTGGCCTACGAAATACGATCGTGGACATAATACGCTTCGGAGCCCTCATCGGCTACACGGGACCCCCGCAGTTCATACGAAGCGCAAACTTGCCATCAGCACTCAACAACCCCACGGCTATCACGAACGACGTTCTGAAACAGGCCACCGCCGGCCAAATCCTCAGACTGACGACCCTGCCAGCCACATTCATCGCATCTCCCCTGGGACTGGCACCGAAGCCAGACGGCACCTGGAGGAGAATCCACCACCTATCAGCACCAACCGGACACTCGGTCAACGACTACATCCCACTGGCGTGGGGAACGCTCACATACACACAATTCGACGACGCGGTGGCCGCGATCCAGTCCTGCGGACCTCGGGCGGTCTTAGTAAAAAAGGACCTCGCAGACGCATTTCGCCACATCCCCGTCCACCCGGACAACTGGTGGCTACTCGGATTCGGCTGGCTGGGAGCATGGTGGTGCGCCCAGTTCCTCCCCTTTGGCTGTCGCACATCCCCAGCCATCTTCGAAATCTTCGCAGCGGCCTTCGAATGGATCCTCCAAACACAACTACACTGGCAGCACGTACTCCACTATCTCGACGACTTCCTAGCTGTATTCGCCGCGGAACACGCCCAGGAGGCGCAAAAGTACAAATCAGACTGCAGCCAAATCTGCGGCCACCTCGGATTCCGGGTCAAGGAAGAGAAAGACGAAGAAGGCACCTGCATTAGATTTCTGGGAATCGAGATCGATACCGAAAAAATGGAGGCACGCCTCCCAAAGGACAAACACGAAAAGGCAATCATGCTGGTCAAATCTATACTAGAGAAACAATCAGTAAAATTCAAAGAACTAGAAACGACTGTCGGCTTCCTATCATTCACCTCCAAGGTAGTCCCAGCCAGCCGGCCATTCCTCCGCAGGCTATACGACGCCCTCGCTGGCACACCCCGGACACACCATATCCGAATCTCCTCGCATATCAAAAAAGATCTCACATGGTGGAAGACATTTCTGCCCCAATGGAACGGAATACGAATCCTGAGCAAAAAACTACATACCATACGAATGTGGATGGACGTCTCCGGAAAAAAGTGAACCGGTGGCTACTTCCTAAAACCAGGTGAAACAACAGCAGACATCAGAACGCCGACCCAGCTCTTCAGCACTACGGTCCCGCAGCGCCACAAAGACAAGCACATTAACTTCAAGGAAATGTACGCGGTCTGGCACGCCTTACGAACATGGTTGCCCGAGGCCACTGCGATCACCGTCGAACTCCACTGTGACAATGAAGCAGTTGTTGCGGCACTAGCAAAGGGAAGCATCCAGGGACCGGCAATCGAGCCTCTCTGAAAAATCGCCATGCTGCTGGCACTCCGCAACATCGACCTCAAATGCACTTGGATCCCCACCGCGGAAAATACTCTGGTGGATGCCCTCTCACGATGGGACACGAAAGCAATCGCTAACTGCTGCCCGAATATCAAATAGAAACGAACCTAATCATGAACGACGTACCAGATACCTTGTACGAGGATTGCAACCTCCCCCACCAGGCTGCTCGGTACCTCTGGTGGGGGCTCAGCTCACAAACTCGGCGAACCTACACAACAGCTAGGAACGACTACGTGTACTTCTGCCCATCACGAGGCGCAGTGGCCTTCCCGGCCTCCGAACAACAGCTATCACTATGGGTCTCCAAACTCGGCGAGCGAGGCCTGCGCACAAGGACCATCAAAAGCTACCTCACGGGCCTAAAGTCCCTTCACATCGACCTCGGACTCGGCACCGAACCATTTGGCAACCCCCGCCTCCAACGCATCATCAGAGGAATCAACCGGTTCCAAGGAGAACCGAACAAGACAGAACGACTCCCAATCACCTGCAACCTTCTGATTCGCCTGCTCTCACTGCTAGACAGAAACGACCCCCGCGACGCGAACCTCTATGACGCCTTCTGCCTCGCCCACGCTGGCTTCCTACGGGCGGGTGAATTTACCTGGTCGGAAAACGACCTGGTCCACGGCGACACGGAATTCGCACGGTGGAACCTGACACGAAGGTCCATTCAAATCGAAGAAGATCGACTATTTCTCACCCTCCCAAACTCTAAAACAGACCCATTCCGAAAAGGCGTCACAATCACACTTGCCAGCTCAGGAGACGCCGCATGCCCGGTCGCGGCCATGCGCCACCTATACGACCTCTGCCCAAGCTGGACCCCGCTGGCACCGTTATTCACACGACCCCTGCAGGACGAGAACGAAGCATTCACCGGGGAATACCTTGTCCAACACCTACACGAACTTCTAGCCCAACTGGGAGTCAGAGGAACGTACTGAGGCCACTCGTTCTGACGAGGAGCAGCGACGTCTGCAAAAGCGGCCGGCACACCCGACACCGAAATCCAACTCCTGGGCCGATGGACCTCCAATGCCTACCAGGCGTACATCGACTACCATCCGGAGCAGATCTTCCGGATCGCTCACCGCTTCCAAAACTCACCAGAAAACCGCCAATAAGAGCCCCCTACACTCTTCTGGGGGGTTGCCGCAACGTTGGGAGAGTCCAGGTGGAGCGGCGGCCTCCACTCCCCCGAAGCGGCAACCTCGTTCGCACTTCGTTTTACTGCTTCGTCGTCAAGTTTGTCTTGTTTTCTTCTTTGCCGCGTTTCTGTTTGGTTCAAAAGTGTTTGCGAAAGGTTTCTGTACATTTGAAATGACATCCGGAGGGAAGAGCGAGCCCACTAGATGGTTCAGCTTGACTGAGGGCTAGTGGACGCGATGGGGTGGGCGGGAGCTGACGAGAACGACCCAGACCCGACGGGCGGCCAGCGAAGGCAAAGGAAGGAAGGTCGAGACCGACGAGTGGCTGGCGAAGGTGACGGCGGCCAACCTTGAGTTTGAGTCAAGTTTGAGTTTGGGTTAAGTTAAGGAGTTCGAGTTTAGATAGAGTTCGGGCGGGAGCCCAGGCTCGAGTCTGGGCAGAGTTTGAGTGGGAATCAGGGAGCCCGAGTAGGAGAGGTCTGGAGCGAAGGAAAGGAGTATATAGAGAAGGAGCGGAGTGACAGTGGGCAGGCAAGCAGCGGCCTCAGCATCAACCCACCCACCCGTACCACTGTTCCTTTTACTTTGGGGTGCCGACACTACACCCAGTGAAAGGCTTTCGGCCCGGAATGGGAGAGTCCAGGTGGAGCGGCGGCCGCACCGGTGGCCTCCACTCCCCCGAAGCGGCAACCTCGTTCGCACTTCGTTTTACTGCTTCATCGTCAAGTTTTTCTTGTTTTCTTCTTTGCCGCGTTTCTGTTTGGTTCAAAAGTGTTTGCGAAAGGTTTCTGTACATTTGAAATGACATTCGGATGGAAGAGCGAGCCCACTAGTGAGGCCTGTGTAGAGAGAAGGGGTTGACATAAGGTGCGGCTCGGCGGAGGGCACGGACCAAAGGGGGATATGTGTGCACCCATGACGCTAGAGAATCTGCAAGGATAGACACTACTCGCTTAAACTAAGAATAGACTATCGTCACTTCATACTACTACAGCCTGCCACCTGATGCAGACTTATTAGTGACCAAGAAGGGTCGTGGCTGCAGTATAGGGAAATCAGACTCGAAAAACTCAAACCTGAAAAACTCAAACCGGAAGGCCTTTTCAGATGATTGCTATGGATGCGGTGAGAAAGGCCATCATAAGTGGGAGTACCCCAACAAAGATAAGTAGGACACTAAGTTAACCTTATAAAACAAGAAGAAGCCGAAACATGATGATAATTTGGCCTCGAATGTCGACTCCGAGTCCTACCTCTTTGCCGCCACTGAGCCGAGAGTCATAAAGATTGACATGGACTCGGCTCAAGCCTCTGATTATTGGATCTTGGACTCTGCAGCCACAAACCACATAACTGGCAATTGTTGCCTATTGGTGTCGTTCAATAAGATTGCCAAAGGGGAGCACCAAGTCAGAAGGTCAAACAACAATCTTATTGATGCCGAAGCCTCAGGAACCATCACGTTCTTAATTGGAGGCCTGAAATGAAGTCTGTGAAGATCACCATTCATCACGTCCTCTATGTGCCTGAGTGCAGTTCGAACAACCTCATGAGCATCATCCAATTGATGAAGAACAGATTCAAATTTGAATTCACAGCTTCAGGAGTAATGGACAGTATCAGTTCGACCACCATATGGCAGCTGTCGGCAGCTGCCAATGGTCTCTACATGCTCCGTACCATGACTTCAGCATCGGCTTCACCCCTGGTACTGGCAACAGATTCGGCCTCGGCTCTGACCCCAACCTCTGATTGGATGGTAGCTACTATTCGGCCAGCAATGGACAACAGGAATATCTTACTTTCGCATGTATGACTTGGGCACCTTGCCCTCTCAGCCATGACGTGACTTCAGAACAACGTCAATGGCATCCAATTACACACCAGAAGTCGCCCGACGTACACCTGCAATACCTGCATTATGGGCAAGATCTTCACACAGCCGTTCAAGGCCTCGACTGCTAAGGATAAACCTAGCACTCGACTTGTCGAATCAGTGTTGTTAAGATGTAATTGGCCCCATGCAGATCTCAACCATGAGAGGGTATCGATACATCATCATGTTTACTGATAACTATTCGATATACACCAAGATGTTCTTTATGAGGACCAAGTCTGAGGCCCCAGCCTGTTTCAAGTAGTATCTAGTGAAGGCCAAGGTTTAGCACCCAAAGTTGAAGGGGTACCGAATTTGAGTTGATAGAGGTGGACAGTATGGAAGCTGTGGGAAATTCCTCGAACTTCTGGCTGGAAAAGTGATGACTAGGGAAATATTTGCCCCATCCTCCCAGCAGCAGAATGGCCTTTCTGAACACTGCAACCGCACTGTTATGGATCCAGCCAGATCGATACTGAAGTATGTCGGAATTCTGAATAAACTCTGGGCCAAAGCCATGGCCACAGCAGTCTATGTAAAGAATCAACTGCTGACCCGTATCTTGCCAAATCTGACTCCCTAAATAAGATGGACTCAACAAAACCAGATATTTCTCCCCTACAAGTGTTCGGCTACTTGGCAAATACTTGGATTCATGCCGACTTCAGGAAGAAGTTTGATAACAATGCATGTCATTGGGAGTTACTCAGATACTCGGAGACTGCAACTCAGTATCAAGTAATAGATATCCACTCAGAACAAGTTTTCATTACCTATGATATAAAGTTTGACAAAGGTATACTATACTGCCAGTGCCATAAAACCTCCAACCAGCCACACATCACCCTCGAACCTGGCGAAAACCCAATGACTGATGACCTCATCTTGAACCCGACTCCGAGTCAGGTTGCCCAGCAAGCGGTGGCCCAGAAAGCAAGTCGAGTTACTCGACTGCCGAACATTCAGGCATCAGCCCAATTGACTGCAATAATGAGACCCTCTCAACACTCCCAAGACTCACATTTCGACTACAGCTCCAGCCTCTCACACCATGGTACATGGATCGGCCTTGAGGACTTGCAGTGCAGGCCGAGATCCGAGTTCCGGTTTGAGTAACAAAATCAGCATCCAGATGGTAATTGAGTCAGGACCAAAGAATTACTGTGCAGCTGTAAGGGTGTACGTCCGTGTACGGCCTTGTATAAGAGTATAAGGTAGATACAGTTGCAAACGAGGATAACTGAATGAGGTAGATTCAATAGGTAAGGTTATCGATGGTGTGCAAGAGCACTCACACGATCTGACTATATACTGGGCGGATGGGCGGTTACCCTGCCATAGGCCGGCCGCCATTACATCATCCCCCTCTTTATCTGCAGACCTCCTGGGCTGCATACCCGTACATGAAGAGAAGAAGAAGAAAGAATCCAAGCTCGTATGCCCTCGTACGGCCTCGTAAATCCCGCAATCAATCGGTACTGCTCGAGGGTGACCTTTCGGTGGATCCGGCGCACGGAGAAAGTCCACCTCCAGTGGTAGGTGGTAAAACCCATGCCGTCACCATTTGTACTGGGCCGAGATCCAACAAGAAGAGAAGAGAAGGAGAAAACAAGAAGGAAACATCCAATTGACCCCTGTAACCTCCATATCTCCATATCCAGACCCTTGGTATACCGTAGCTTTCATCGTGCAGGCTCGGTGGTGCTCATATCGGTAAGCGGCATTGGCTCTCGTCATCGATCTGACGCGTATGTGGTTCGTCGATTATCTAACTTGTGAGCATCCAAGAGAAGATGAAACTTACAATGTAATCAATCAAGTGGGCATAGCTCTCGCAAAGCTTGTGCCATCGATAGTCTTTCTCCGTAAATGCACTTCTGTGCTTGTATAATCGTTCTGCGTAGTTGCACTTCCGTGCAATGCTGAAGCTCGTAGGTGCGCTTTAGAGCTTCCGCTCAGATGGTAGGAACGTAGTCGTCAAGTGCCCTTCAGAGCTTCCGCTCAGATTGTAGAAAGGTAATCGTCAAGTGCGCTTCAGAGCTTCCGCTCAGATCGTAGAAAGGTAATCGTCATGTGCGCTTGAGAGCTTTCGATTCAGGTGCACTTCCTTGCAAACGATGAGGTGCACTTCCGTGCAAACGATGAGGTGATCTCGTCCGCTTGAAATCCGGATCGTAGGTACGGTCATCACACCAACCGTCATCGACTACTTTTCGCTTGGTCCTTCGACATTCGGTTGCCCTCCGACTTTTGCCCTTCGACCATGCCCTTCGACCTTGGACTCTCCTTCGCAGTCATCACCACCTGCCCATCAGCCCGGGTGGAGATGAATGCCAGTTCGGGTGGTAGCCCGAGTCGCCTGAGTGGCCTCGGCACCATAAAGATACTCAAAACACTGAACCGAGATGCTCGTCTTACTTCGTCTTTGGGCCTTATAGCGTCTTTGGGTCTTATTTCGTCTTTGGTTTCCTTCCGTCTTTTCGACTTCGCGTTTAGTTCGATGCGACGCGTCAAGAAAAGGGGTAATGAGACCCGTAGGATATCTCGAGGTAATCTCTCGTCGATTCGTAGAATTTCTCGAGGGTAGATCGTATGTATGATTTCTCGATGGTAGGTAGCGAGTAGTAACGCGTCGAAAAGGGGTAATTCACTAAATCCCGTGAGTGAAACATATCCAATTACTAAAGATCGATAACAGTGCAAGGGCGTACGTCCGTGTACGGCCTCGTATAAGAGTATAAGGTAGATACGGTTGCAAACGAGGATAACTGAATGAGGTAGATTCAATAGGTAAGGTTATCGATGGTGTGCAAGAGCACTCACACGATCTGACTATATACTGGGCGGATGGGCGGTTACCCTGCCATAGGCCGGCCGCCATTACAGCAACCTTGGATGCAGACAACACTAGCAAGTGAAAAGTGGCAATTGATGAAGAGACGAACTGTATAGCGAGCCATAGAGTTTATACATATGTGGAGAAGGTGCCGGATGGAGCTGGTCTTATTGACAGCCCATTGGTGATGGGGAGGAAGCTGCTACCAAACGGCCAGATTGATAATTGAAAAGTGAGGCTGGTGGGTGGTAGAGACCCCCAGAAACCTGGCGATTATACTGAGATCACTTCCCTGGTTGTTAATTCGACCTCAATTCAGCCTGGCAGCCATATTTGACCTTGAAATTTCAGTATTAGACATACCGAAGGCCTTCCTTGGCTGTCCACTATATGAGACACTCTAAATGTATCTTTCAGAAGGTCACTGACCTGATCCGTTTGGTCAAGGCTGACCATTGGTCAAGTTGAATAAAACACTGTATGGCATCAAGCAGGATAACCGAGAGTATTACGGAGAGAGTTATGACTTCATTGTCGATGGACTCAGATTCCAACCCTCGATTGCAGCCTCCGGCCTTTTCTTTGGCAGCCGACTCAGGCACAACGAGTTCAAATCAGATGGTGACCTCATCCCCATATATGTAAACAACATCATGATTATCAACAGCCTGCAACATGTCACCGCAATCTCCAATCGACTCTACAGCAGGTTCAAGGGTGTGGACCATGTATCTGTACCCAAAAAGTTTGAATGTCTCGGCATGATGGTTACTTGAGATGGCAAAAAGAAGTCAATTGCTATCGACCAAATGGGATGCGTCAATCGAATCTACGAACTATTCGAGATGACTGACTCAAGAAAGCGTTCGACTCAAATGGAGGTCAGCTCCACAGTCCATACCATAAAACCCAAAGAGAAGCCGATTCACCCTGGAACATACCAGAAGGCCATCAGCCCCATCCTCTATGCTGCCCTCGGAACTCGACTAGATATAGCCTACATAACTGCAGTGCTACACCAATATTCAGCCTGACCCACCACTCGGCACTGGAAAGCAGTGAAACACCTCCTCTGCTATCTGAGAGGTACCACCGACTTCAAGTTGACCATTTATGATTCTGCTCGAACAGGCCAACTTGGACATGACTTATAGGCGATGACATGATTTGCCGATGCCAACTTGGGAGGTGATGCTGATTCGAGCAAGTGAATCTGGTAAATCATTGTCTATACGCTCAGCATACTTATGCTCTGGAAATTGAAGAAGCAGATGGTAGTGACCTCATCGACCATGCAGGCTGAGATGATAGCAACCATATATGGCAAGGTTCAACTCGATTGGCTCCGTAACATCATTTACGAGCTCAGCCTCAATTTCGAGCCTGACATAAGCACCCACTGGAGCATCATGAACGACAGCCTCAATTGTGTTACGACACTCAACTCCTGCCACATCCAGTCCGAGTCTGAACGCTGGCCCCTGCCACTCCGATATCACTCAATTTACGAAGCCATTGCGAAGGCTGAAATTGAAGTCAAGCACGTTCCTAGTAAAGATATGTAAGCCGACGGCCTTTTGAAGGTACTGGGAGGATTTAAACTTGGAGAATTTGTGAAGGATATCGGGCTGAGTTAGGTGGGATCGATGGACTTGGGAATGACTTTGGAAGGACTTGGATATGGATATGAATTTTGGGCATGGATTTGCAGGATTTCTGTATGCTTCGACTATTTGGATTTCTGTATGTTTTTGATTTGTTTTCTTTTTGGTACATCTGTGGAGACTCTAGGGCTAAAGGGTGAGTGTTGACACTACTTGACTGATGTCAATGCTCGGAGTTTAGCCAGGAGAATATCGACGTCATTCGGAGATATGGCTGGAGCCTTCTCGGGCATTGAGCCGAAAGGGACTGCCATCCACCCTGATCTGAGTACGACATCTGGCTCCGGATGCTCGGCTCCAGGTATGATGACTCCGGGCAGGCCCTGGATATGGTACCTACCGGCCATGCTGCCCATTCTCATATATAAGCTTCCTCTTCTGTCTTCTATGTACTTCAGACAATTCAGCACATTCGTTTCTTCCCTCTGATTTGTTCTCAACAACTCCTGACCGCATAATGAAGTGCAGTTTCTGTAACTCTACCAGTTGAATAAGCGTTGATGTTTGCATCTGCCCTCAACAGAATCGTGGCAAGCTCTAAGTTGTCCCTCATAACCACGACCTGAAGAGGTGTCATTCCTGTCATTCTGGTGGGTGCATTTGGGTCCACGCCGCAGCTCAGTAGAATCTGAACAATTTCCACATTTTCATTTCTGAGCGCGCTTTCGAAGATACTTCTGACAAATGCGTCGATAGTGGGTCCCAGCCCCATCAAGAAAAACGCTCTAAGAGCTGAATGACTGTTGTTTTTGATAACCCATTGCACCAGCCTGTCGGTCTGCTCATCCGATAACAAATTATTGGATGAGAAGTATGCTGCATAATTGAGGAATTGGGACAATGTATCTTTGTTGCCGGGCCCAAGTAAAGCTTGGATGCTCGATAGGTGCTCCCCCTCATTCAACTCCAGGGAAACTGCCAGTAATCGGGAGGGCGGCTAGAATGAACACCGCGCTGTCTCGTTCCACGGATGATGGAACAAGCCCTTCAAATAACGAGGACGCTGCTCGAAATGCGGCACTGTCGTTTGATCCGAGTGGAACCGCTCGTGCCAACAAGGCTTGAGTTGGAGAGTTTCGAGGAACCATAGCCGGAGAGTTTAGAATGTTGCTGAATGAATGATTCACTCGAGGAGTGAACATTTGATCAATAAAGTCGGGATCAAGGTCAACTTTTCATCTATTAGCTCAACCTAATAGCATTATCGAAAACGTTATAACTTACCCTGAGGTCCAAATTGCCTCCGGAATCGCAGCCAAGGAAGGTTGTGCAATCGGGACTCTTAGTTTTTCCAATTTTCCGGTGTAAGAGAACCTAGTCGGTTAACATCAATGGTGTCCAAGCCAGGAGCAAAGTTAACTATGTGTCCATTAGCATCCAAACGGGAATTTGAAGGCCAAGCGTGGCAGTTCATTACCTTGAGGCTCAAAATGATTCTGAGTTTGAAACCAGGGATGATCCTTCACACTGAACGTGGATTGGGCATGTTGAATGGGTGATTGAGCGTGTAGAAGTGGTGATCGAGCTTGCAGAGCTGGAGGGGGTGAGCGAGATTGCAGAAGAGGTGACCGCGCATGAGAAAGCGGTGAGCGAGATTGTAGCAGCGGTGACCGTGCTAACATGAGAGGTGAGCGGGCTTGAAGAGGCGGTGAGCGGGATTGCAGAAGCGGTGACCGGGTGAGCAGCAGCGGTGATTGGGCTAGCAGAAGTGGTGAGAGGGCCTGCTGAAGAGGTGTAAGGACTAATATTCCTTCTGGCATTGGGTTTCTTGAAGCTTAACGGATGTTAGTTCAAGACAACTGGCATTGATATCTGTATATGGAATTTTACCTGAGGTTCTTGAGAGGCATATTTTGCGCTAAGTATAGGCTGTGCATTACTGTCCGAAGTGACTCCCATTGAGCGTCAGTAGCTTCACGCTCCGAAGCCATCCTTCTATCTGAGGATTGTAAAGATTTCGAGATAGTTGGTGAATTGGATACTAAGAACAAGTTGGAAGGCTAGGGCTATGTGCGGGTGTGTTTGGCGGGATATCTGGGATGGGTGCCGAATTTATAGACTTGCCAGTCACCGTTGGCTGACAGGCTGCTACTGGCTGTATCTAATAGGTTCGCCCAGGATAATCCGCCACTACTCTAGTCGAAAGTACGAGTTGCAAAAAGATATCGGACACAATGTGATGAACCTCACATATTTCAGTGAACATCATTTGCGCACTCTTCGAAAGTTCTTCTACCATTTTACTCTGTCGGACGCACAAAAACCTGCACGCGTATTCTCTAGCTTCGTTTCGTGACATAGTGAACCGGGTGGAGAACATAAAATACAAATCCGTAATTCCCTTGTATTATGTACCCGATACCGTGTTTCAGAACGATGACAGTTATTTTCGGTACTCACAACGTTGCGTGCGGGGTGCTGGTGGTGGGGAAAAGTGGATGTAAACTTATTGGCTCAAGTGACATCAGCACGCACACACTGTATGCTTGAACCTCCATGCGGTTGGAATATCCGCCTAGGCATGTATGCCTACATACCAGCTATTGGTGCGATGAATTCAGTGGGAGGGTAGTTCATACTGATCTTAGGTAGGAATTTACTAGCATACACCCGTGTATCTCAATTCCGGCAGTTTATTTTTGAAGAGTTCCCTCAACGGCGTATCAAGCTGTATGTACTTGACCGACTTTTGGAGTACAAAAACAGCCCAAAGTCATTGATGCAAGTAACATTAGAACAGATACAAGCCGTAGGCTCTCTTCTGGCCTATATGATACTGTGTATACTTCTGCAAAACGAAGTATTGCTGTAATTAAACAAGACATTGATACCCTGGCAGTTTTTCAGGCTTTCCTCTTCTACGATGCGACCATCTCCGAGAGCAATTAAACGGTGCCGATAGAGCACACGTCAAGGCCACACCACGAACAAGAGTGAAGTAGGTGCAATCCAATGGAATTAGTCGAGGAATTTAACGACGATTGGTAGTGGCAATATTTGTTTGGATCTTCCAGTTCTTTTCATCATGTTGAGCCAGAAACCTCACAGGAACCAAGGGTAGATTTAATTTTTTTCCCACTTCAGTTTCAGTGTTCTATGTACAGCCAGCACACACGGTAACACACCGCACCACCCACCCCAAAACCCTCCACCAACCAGGCTGTCAGGTCGACTCTTATACATGCATTAGTTCGAATACCATGCAGTCCACATGAGGCTGTGTTGAAATTCCGTCAGGGTACACATGCAAAATCACCCTCAGGGTTGCAAAATGGCCGAAAACCACACCTTACTGGGTAGACAACAATCCAGAAAACGCATGATGAAGAGCAAAACTCCCAATATTGGCAGGATAGTTTGTCCATCGCAACGTGCATAGCAAACTTCAACAGTCGATAAAAAACAAGTATCAACATTTCCAAGTATCACCTCCTGGAACAATCAACCTCAATCACTGAACATCGACATGGGGCGGGCCCCCGTGGCGCAGTGGTATCGCTCCTGAAGAAGGCGGGGTATACGGCCACAACACCCTGGGTTCGATTCCCGGTGCCTGCCCCCCGGTGTGATTAACCACTCTCTCAACACACCCTCGGTTCGTTCTGCGCTGTGGTGGCTGATCTGGTGACCGGACTCGTGAAGGGCTAGGATTGGTCGGTTGGGGTATTCCACTGCGATAACATCATATGAAACCCTGCATAGTGGAGTGTGGATTGGTGGTATGGTGGGAGGGGTTATTGGCGGAAAGGGTGCGGGGGTGTGGTGGAAAATTGGGGATGCGGGTGCGGGGGTGTGGTGGAAATTTGGGGATGCGGGTGTAGGAGACAGGGAGGGTACAGATTTACTTTGAGAGGCTGGAGGGGACACCCAATAGTTGATTGGAGAAGTACCGGGGAAAAAGGATAAAAATTGTCATGGCTACTAGTTTAGCCGAATACAGTATGATTCAAACAAAAAAAAAACTGAACATCGACATGGCGGAAAACCTGGAGCAGATTAATCGTGGCCTGATGAACCACACAGAGCTTGACCCGGAGCTTGGACAGACGTATTCACATGGATTTTTTGGTCGGGACGACCTCAACGCCATTTATGGTGGAGTGGGTTTCGTGCTACATGATCCTCACGATAGAGTAAGTGATTTGAGTACTCTGTCCCCACATGTTACTAGAGTGAGTCTGATTTCGCCGCCATGTAGGTGCCTCCGGTGGACACTTACCAAAATGCAGCCCAGAAGACCAATCCTCATGTTCGTTGCATCATCAGATCCCATGTCGCGAAGTGTAAGTTGTTAACGGCGCAGACTCTATCACAGGACGTCGTGCAATATAGCCATCTCGTAGGATGTATTTCTCCGACGTGTTGGGAAGCTCTTGGGTGCGAGCAGCATGCAGAGTATTTGGAGGCTTCTGTGGGTTTGGAGCAGACATTGGAGCAGACATTGGATGAAGAGATTTTGAATGTGGAGAGTGTAGGTTCAAGTGTATTATTGGAGTCGGTGAGTAAATTGGTTTCGGAGGAGCTTTCGACTTCCGAAGGAATTTCTGCCATTGTGTAAGCTTTTCCATATCAATAGGTGTTTAGCACAGGTAAAGGAAGGCTTACTGGTGTCGTATCAGTCCACGTCTCAGCAATGACGATCACATGGAAATGCAATATTCGCATCCACTTTCCTCACCGTTCTTTACCGAGCCCACCTTTGCAGCCAGTAGCGTCAAGGAATCATCTATTTCGGAGGATACGTTCGATTGGGAGGGAAGTTTTACCCCCGTGGAAAGTTCTACCATCATGTAAGCTCCGAAACGTCGATGTGTGAATGTAGGATGTTGAAGAAAGGCTTACTGATGTGATGTCAGTCAACGACTGAGCCAAGATGAAACGCAAAATTCGTCTCAGGATCCCTTGCCGTGCCTCAGTGAACCCAGTGGCGTATCTGGTAGCCACAGTCCGTACGATAATGATGTTACTCAGCCACCGATGATGACTCATCAATATACGGTCAGCAGTAACTGTAGTGGGTCTGTAGAAACCTGCTTACCACATATTGGTATCAGTAACCCTGGTAAAATCCGCTCGGACAAACCTAACCAGTAAGAACTCTCGTCGAAATCTTCAACAATCCTCTGGCTGAATTATTTTGAAGGATTAAATCATCTCTTCGTCGGGCAAAGAAACAGAAATGCACCTATTGCAACGAGTCAGTCACCGCGTTGCGCAGGCATATGCACACTCAACACCGCGAGTACTTACCTACTAAGCCGGATTTGTTTTTCTGCACTGTAGAAGGATGTAATCGCAAGAAAAAGGGGTTTACCCGAAAGGACAATCTCAGCCAGCATCTTCGCCTTGTACACTCTCAACGGGTTGAGAAAAATGGATCGCAAAAGGAGAAGTGATGATATGGGTGTCGAAGTTGTGGTTGTGTGACAGGTTTCGGGAAGTTAGCCTTCGGGAAGATTTTGTATTGGATCGTTAGGTGTTTTATCCGTCTGATTTAGTTGTTGTCGTATAACTTGGGGATCTGTAGAGATGTGCGTTTCCTTAGGTTATTGAGGTAGTAGTTATAAGTATCGTTGCTTCCAAGCATGCTGTGATGTCGTGTGTGTGTTGCTAGTCGGACCAGTGTTATATACAGTGACTGTCGTGGTGTCTTTGCTGGCGTGGCAAGCGTCCGAGGCGTTTTGCGATATATATCGAGATAGCTCTGAGACGTAGGAAAGGTTGAAGCTGATATTATAATCTGACGGGACCCCCGAGCTAATAAGCGATACAGTGGAAGAAATACTGCGGGAGAGGTATGGATGGAAGAAACGTCTTACTGGGTGACTCCAAAATCAGCGTACGCAAGGTGTATCGATTGCGGGTGCTCGGGGACTCATGAAATAGTGATAGGAAGGGCTGTATTTGATTGAAGTCGGGTTCAAAAACATGGCTCAATGTGATTGGCACATTCCAAAATCTTTGTGCATGGAAAGGGTCGGGGATCCTGCTGCGCCTGCATATTTGAATCATTTGATTGGGGAACGTTCCAAAATCTGTTTCATTGGAACGTTATTCCCAGACCAGGTGCCAGGTGATTGGCAGTTTCCAAAATCTGAGTGCATGGCAACCTGCGGGTTGCCTGCACCTCGGACCAAAAGTCCACGTCTAGGTGGGGATATCGATGTGATTCGCTGTTGCCAAAATCTGTGTGCATAAGGTTGTACAAATGCTGTGATGGACGGCGGCAGATAAAAATGGTCCCGCAGTCGAGCCAGGCGTAAATTTCGGGCCCAATTCAGAATCTGGTTGCCAGGGCTGCAGTGAGGTGTTTACAGGAATGAGTGGCGTACCGAAAATTCTGACACTGGATCCGGAGAGCTTTAGCAAAAGATTAGAGGTGTTCATAGTCTGGCCTCTTGTTAATTAAGCGCATTGCCATGTCTCCAGGTGTTAAAGTTTCGCATAGCCGTGAAGATCTTGTCGTGAAACCAGTTTGGTGATGCAGAGCCTCCTGCACACATAAAAAATAAGCTTAGTGACCAGATAACAATTCTCGCGCAGTTCTCACGTAGTTTCCACGCAATTCCTCAGTAGTCTGTAGACGGCTTTAGATACGGCGGTGTTGGATACGCGCCAGCGAAAAAAAAAGCCGTACAGACTAATTCCTTAGTTTATATGCCAACTTTTATTTTAACTACCTCCCCTTTTCGGCATTGCTGCTTAGTACTGCCAAGGAATGTGGTCACGTGTCGTACATATGTCTACATCAATTTGAAGGGAATGAATCGTACTGCAGATTGAGGGCAGCCATGTGACGAAAAGAAGATTTGCAAACGGAGAAAAGCAACAGAGAAAATAACTGTTTACGGTACTCAAAAGTTGCTGTAAGAAGCCGATTTACTCAGTGAACATTTTACCTCTTCTTCGACAAAAACTCCTTTTCCTCTGGTGAAGTGCCGCATAGACCTGGATAGTTTTTGAAAATCATTGAGATAACTGGTTATTTAGATCATGTTCTCTCGTTCTCTAATTTCTAGTCTGACTCATATTACACCCAACATACAACGCCAAACAGCATCATCTAATGACATATACCCAAGACAAGATTTTCCAATGTACACACATATCTTGGGTGATAGAGATAATTACCAGGTAGTCTACGAGTTATAGAGCAAGAGGACTTCAAAAACCGGACCGAAAAGAGCCGGGAGAAAGCTCCGACTCCTTAGCCGCCTTCGGCTCATTAGCCCGCAGACGGGGCCCGCTAATGAATCGCGCGGCAGGGTAACCCTCTGTATTTCGGCCGTGACAACTCACCGACTCACCTGACACCTCGTGTGAATGTAAAACCTATGGGTGAATACCCATCAATGCTTTAATTCAAGGTAGAGAGTGCGGTCGCTTTCACCCCCATGCACATTACAAAACACAGCGTTGTCGAAGTACCCGGCAACAAGCCAGCTTCCTACACTGTATCACACCCATAACCGGAGAATTCATGGCCTCAGGTCTAATCGATTTTTCGCTCCGCGGATGAAAGTTTTTTTGGTTGGCTGGAAGTGCATGCCTACACGCACATTCCTGCACTCAGGTCGACGGCTGCCTGATCAACGTCACACAACTTCCGGATGCCATTACCAATTTAAGCATTTGTTTTTAGGAATGAGCCTCAGGTCGAGCTGAAGAGCCAACGATATCGACTCATTCACAAGCCGCATGCGCAAAATGCTGCATCAATTGCCTCAGGCAACTGTGTGCATTTGTTTCAAGGCTGCAAAAACAAATGTTGCCACGAATTGCGAAGTGACAACGCACCGCTCACCGGTGTATAGATCTGCGATGTGGCGATGTGCGGCATCAATTACGGATCTATATTCCCTCAGGTGGTGTTTCAAAACTTGGCAGATGCATACGGAGACCGTCTTGCAGCCAATACGCTTCGTTCTATATCTGCAATCAGGTCTTCAGCTAGCTGTGGTCGCATCAACTCGCCGGGGAGTTGTGGTTAGATATGCACAATGTTGTTCTCGCAGTCTACCTGAGTGCATGATGGATCCTCTTACGACTCAGGTCTGCAGTTGAAAATCCCACGCACCTGCCATACTTGGTATTCAAAGTGGTCTTCCGGTGCACCTGAGTGCATAATATCCGCTCTTCTACAGAGTTAGAACCCTCAGGTAACTGATAACCCCACGCAAATATTTCACTCATTACGTACAATGTTTGACTTTCGAATTTTCCTGAGTGCACACCCGCTGCCCGTATGCCTTATTGAGAGTCGAATGATCGAAGATCCCTCGTATCTGTTGTACTTTTCTGCGTCGTCTGGCAAGGGTCTGTTCTCGAATACAAACCTGTGACGACCTCAATTGTCGCCATGTACCTACTCCACTACACCCAATGCCATGTACAACTGCCATTACTGTAGAGGCCCAGCAGTAGTACCAAAAAGAATCTTATGATCATGACGACCTAAACCATTCATAGAGATAAAGATAAACAAAATGTTGGAAAATTATAAAACTATGGATCAACAACCAGTGCCGATTAAAGCAGGATATTTGAAATGTTTTTCAGAAAGAAAACACCTTATATACTGAATGGTCGGATTCGATGTGGTGTGTGTGTATCTTCACAGTTCTCACTCGACATGGCATGTCGGGAGTAAGAAATAGAGGCAAACTTTAGTTCAATAAAACGGTATTTGATGACTACGGATGGTTGTTTGACGCCTATAGTGTTGCAAATACCCCATATGACCAAAATCTGAAGTCAAATTTCCTGCTTAGTGAAACCTTTCAACGCTAAAAGGATGATCTTTCTTAGTAGGGTAATAAAGGCATATACACTTTTCAACAGTCTCCCGGTTATGTGATGGGAAACTGTAGGTGAGTTTCGGAGAGGTGTTGATATCCGATGACTCGGTCCACATCATACACCTTCCGCTGGTCAGCGAGCAACCCAGAAGGTTTCTAGCGTGGTTAGTCAGATAGATACTAATTTGGCGTCGGTGCATGGCCAGGTCGAGGTGCCTGAATCACCACCAATCACTCGATAGTTGATCATGATATATATTGAACACCAGTATGTACTCCTATTTCGATAGTCGCAAGTCTCTATACCGGAACCTACTTTTTAAACGTTGAAGATCAGAAAGTGGTTCGTGTTATTGGCGTTTCAATCTTACACCAATACCTGTATAAACCGTCAGATCACCTTATACGAGTACCGGCATATGGAAGACGAAATTGGCAATGTTTAATCCCTGCTCCCATAGAAATTTGTATCAATCGAAACTGAAACATTCCCGGTTTCGTCTATTATGTGCGAGAACGTCATCGTCCCCTCTTCATGCAGATCAATCCATCCAACCAATGACACAGATGTTTATGTTTAACCAACCACAGACGAGTTGTAGCACTAGCAAATCGGATATTTAACTGCCTGATTCTAACGGCTGGGATATACCTGGAACGCATGCCTACATATGTATGACACATCCAGATTACATCGGCCATGCGTCTCGGTTCGCAAAGATGCCAGATTGGGGGTGCGGGCCGTGCCGCACGGGCCGGTCCGTGGAGCGCTAGCAGCGGTGTGCATTGTTCTGGACCGTAAATCGCATCGCCAATTGGTTTCTGGATAGTATCTAGATTTGTGTCTTCAAACACACCTCCGGCTTTCATATGCAAGCACGAGTAATGCCGTGGGTCCCAGAGTGCGGTAGCAAATATACTTTCCACAATCTCTCGGGGCTGGCTTCCTACATCGAAATCCTGTACCTATATATAGGTTGTCCTCCAGACAGGGGATGTGATTACCTAGTAGACTCCACGTCATGAGCAACATCGGGAACTTCCGACGCAAAATCTTATCTGATCTCGAGTGCTCATTCATGACAAACAGTTATTACCCCGCTTTTAGTACCCCGCTCTTAGTATGATACCCCGCATTTAGTCTTCAGCTGCAGCAAACGTCTCCAAGAAAACAACTATGCGACATCGTCCATCCGTCCCTTTTGCCAGCATCTCACCTTGTCGCAGTTTCGGTTGCGGAGCCAATTTCCTTCGCTTCCCCTCAGTCCTATCTCCCCCTGATTCAGTTACAGCGTAAGTCAAATGCTGTTTCGTCCCACTGCCTCCTAATAGTCCTATCACCGGTGCACTTCGGTACCAGGTTGGAACGATGATCGCCACGCAAAACTGCCACGACACAATGTGGAGGTGAAAACTTAGTCTATTTCATACCAACGAACCGTCAGTCTGTGGGCTAGCAAGAATTTATATGGCATAAAGGGATTCGGGAGTACTGATACGATGGTTACGTGCGAATCTGGCCTTCGGTGGTATACAACTCTCCCTCATTTCTTCCCCGCTTTCTCCGACGTTCGATCTCTGGTTCACTGTTCCTTCTGACCATCTTTCAGTGCCGCACTTAATCACATTAGATAGAATCACCTCCTCCAAATCTTACGTTGCCGTTGCCCATCTCCGACTGCTGAATACAAGAAACTACACCGCGATCACACTCCGCCACCCCTCCCATGATTCTGAAGGGTAGAAGTCTCTATCCTTCCTCTCGCACAACTCTCAATCGTATGGACAGATTCGGTTACCTCCTTCAAGTGTCGAATGCGAAGAAAAAGGAACGTTAGATGAAGCCGGGATCTATCCGGAACGAATTGGCACGGGGTGGGCTTATTGGTTAGAGTGCTGGGTGGGAAAACCTCATTACTCGGCATTAGGAATGTGTAGGGGTGACGAGTATCTGGAATCACTGCGAGGAGTCTCGGATGGAATTTCTAAATGCTTTACATAGGGTTAGGGGTTAAAATTTTGGCAGGTCGGAGGTGAACTTAGGAAACTTGACGTTGCTACTTTATTCTCCGATATGGATGGGAGGAGGTGCTGGTTCAAGCTCTCAGTAGATAGGGGACCATATCGTTAAAATAATCAAACAACAACAAAAACACTTCGATATCCGAGCATTGCATTAAAATCCCAGCCTTCCAATTCACTCCCGCAGCACTAACAAATTGCAAATCGAACACATCACAGGCAACAACGAATCAACACCAAATTCCGTAGGCCAAACAAAATATCTGAAATCCATCCACTCAAGCTCGAAAAACCCTTTTGCAAACTCCAACCCTTCACTCTCCGTCATGATATCCCTCTCCCGAATTGGAAACCAAATTCGAATGAAATGGTGATATGAGAAAGCAAAAAGAAATACAACAGCATTGCCTATTCCCACGACCATAAACTAATTCGAATAATTTCTTAGCAATTTTGCAACCACATAATGTCCTTCTTTTTCTGCCAACACAATAGCCCTGGCAAAGCGAATACCGTCCATGACTCCATCGTCTGCACCCGAATTGAGCAATAATTGCACCATGTCCAATCGACCACGTTCAGCGGCACCTTCAAGAGCAGTCCTGCCGTGTTCTATGGCTGGGGCAGCGTTGACATTCGCTCCGACCTTAAGCAGCATAAGAGCTATACCTAGATGGCCTTTAATTGCGGCACCTTGAAGTGCCGTGATTCCTCGGGATTCACTTGCGGGGGCGTTGACATCTGCACCCGCATCCAACAGGTATTGTACAGCCTCAACGTTTTCCCACTCCACGGCAGCTTGAAGTGCAGTTCTTCCGCGTTCCATAGTAGCAGGGGCATTAATATCGGCGCCAGCGTCCAATAGTATTCGAAGCAGCTCGTGACTAACCTTGAACGAAGCCGCCGCTGCCTGAAGCGCAGTTGTTCCGTTTTCGGGTGCTGGTGCGGCATTGACATCCGCACCTGCATGCAAGAGGATCGAAACCAGCTCAATGTTTCCAGAAGCCGCTGCTGCTTGAAGTGCAGTTTTCCCAAAATAGCCTTTGGGTGGGGCATTGACATTCGCACCGGCACCCAGCAGCATCAAAACCACCGCATTGTCGTCTGCAACCACTGCGTCACTGAGTGCAGTTCCTCCGTGTATAGTTGTGGATGGGGCATTGACGTCGGCTCCCGCCTCCAATAAGACTCGAATCATCTGAATACGCCGTGAAGGCTGAATGATGTGGCCAGAAGGCATGTGTGATAAACGCACCGATTCGTGGATGGCAGTTCGTCCATTTTGGCCCGTGGCTGGAGAATTGACATCCGCACCCGCATGCAAGAGGTTCGAAACTAGCTCAATGTTTCCAGAAGCCGCTGCTGCTTGAAGTGCAGTTGTTCCATCATCGCCCGTAGCTAGGGCATTGATATCGGCACCCGCCCCCAGCAGAATTGAAACCATCTCAATGTCGCCCAAAGACGCTGCATTTGGGAGTGCAATTTCGAAAATCCCTGTAGCTGGGGCATTAACATCTACTATCCTGTTCAACAGCATTTGAACAACGCCGATGTTGCCTGAAGTCGCCGCGGCCCCGAGTACTGTTCTATTGATGTCTGCGCCCGCGTCCAACAGGATTTCAATCAACTCAATACTTTCAATACTAGCTGCGAAGTACAGTGCAGTCTCGCCTTCTTTGTAACCACATGAGAAGTTGACGTCCGCCCCTGCATATAATAGGAGTTCCACTATGTCATGGTGATTATTGGCCGCTGCCATTTGAAGTGGTGTAACCAATATGTCCTCGATTACTTCTTGGTCAAAACCTACGACATTGACGTCCGCATCCGCGTCCAATAAAATTTGAACCACCTCCATGTGTCCATTGCCAGCTGCCCATGTAAGCGCACCTATTTCAAAGCCGTTCTCATCTTGGACCTCGGTGTTCGCACCAGCCTTCAATAGGAGCTTGACCTGTTCCACGCGACCAAAGGCCGCCGCTTCTTGGAGGGCAGTCGTACGGCAATCGCCACCGTTGGGGGAATTGACATCCGCACCCGCGTCTAGCAAGATTTGTACCAGCTCAATATTGTCGTTGCCCGAGGCATCTTGGAGGGCGGTCAAATGCGATCTGCACGATTTATGGTAACAACTCGAAGGCGACGCATTGACATCAGTACCAGCGGCCAGCAGTATTTGAACCAACGCAGTGTTACTGTTTCCCGCCGCAAACTGCAGCGCATTCCCGTGTTCGCCACACCCCAGATCGCATACACCGTCACAAGAAATATCAGCGTTGACATCTGCGCCCGCATCAATCAACACTTGAGCGACCTCGATATGGTCTTGCCTCGCAGCTATCTGGAGTGCAGTGAGCACACACTCCTGGTCTTCATCTCCCTCCAGAGAGAAATTGACGTCCGCACCGGCATGCAACAGGAGTCTTGTTAGCTCTGTGTCATTTTTCCAAACTGCTTGATTTAACGCAGATGACATATCGACATTATCCGGGGTGTAATTGACGTCCATACACGCTTTCAAAAGGATCTCAACGAGCTTGATGTTGTCGATTCGTACGGCGATTTCAAGAGATTGGCTACACACATTTGGAGCGGGGCCTGCCTCAAGGAGAATCTGCACAAGATTCGTATTACCAATTCCCACTGCCTTCTTGAAAATACACTCCGCAAATGCTTCAGTTGTTGGTGTTTTTGCTGAGAGAAGGGAGGCCAGCATCGGCAGGAACTTATTATCAATGATCCGTTTTAGAAGTTCATTGATTCTATAGTTGTCGAACATATTGTTGGATGCGAGATAGACAGCAAAGTTGATTAGCCGTAGCAAGGTATGTCGATTGGTTGATTCAAGCGACCCCGCGGAGAAAGGTAGCTTTCCGCCGCTTCCTTCTAGTAGAGTTGCTCGCAAATCGGAGTATGCGCGGGGAATATCATTGACGATATTGATGTCCGGTTCCGTCGACGTTGTTATTGAGAGCGGTGCAGAGAAAAGGCTGTCGCAGGCTGCCACGGTGGTCCTGGAGCTAAACTCTATCTCGTTTGCTTGGACAGGAGAATTGGGGTTGCCGGGGGTGACTGAGTTAAGATATTGCTCCTTGCTAACACCTATAGCCGCGAAACCATTATTGAGATTGACTATGGGACTATCAGTATTCTACGTATCAATGCAAAGATCAAATACGGTATGAAAATCACCTTGAGACTCAATGAAGCCCTGGAATCGGAACCAAGGAAGGTTCTCGATACTGAATGCGAAAGAGACTTCCTCAAACGGAGTGCACACGGAAATCCCACCTGGAGTTTGTGGGCTTGCAGCTTAAGAAAGGTCAGCGTTAGAATAATGTTTGCTAATGAATGATTTGCAGGTTACCTGAGGGATAGGATTGCCCGGGAGTTGAAAGGATAGGCCGCGAGTGCCGCGATATCTCCTTCTTCACCCTTTTATTCAGAATCTCGACGCCATCAACACGTAGCACGCTTTCCTTGTCGTCGCGTTTGCGTTTCTCAATCCGGTGGTGGACGAATTTCCACTCCTCATCGTTCAGATTTTTGCGGAAATTCCATAATTTAAAGTGTCGTTCGTATTGCGCTTTACTGTGCAACTGTCAGCTTCAAGTATTTTAACAACGATTGCCTGCAAGTGATGGGTACCCACGTGGCATCAAAGTTGTGTTTTTCCTTCATATATGACATGACATCTTTGAGAGACTTATTATGCCCCACGTAAAGGATGTGAATTTCTCTCCGATAAGGTTCCCATCGAGCGTCTTCATCTTCTCGTTTTGAAGGCATGTTTCTCGGGAGTGATTGTTTCGATCTTAGAATCAAGTGGTAAAGGGATTCTGTAAAGGTAGAAATGTGCAAACTTGGAAAAGGATGAAGGGCTGGTGCTTGAGGAGTGGGTTTCTGGCGGGATACAGTGAGGTTTATAAACTCGCTGGGTACCACACGCACAAAGATGGAGTCGCACATCATTGGCCCATTCCAAAATCTGTTTTCTGTGTTTGGTTGCGTCAGCAGAAATCAGCGGTCGTACCTTATTGGTCCGTTCCATTATCTGCTTTTCAAACCCTTGGTGGCGCCATGCATGCAGGGTTTCACAATCCCCCATTCTTTTTCCGTCGTAAAGGTTCAGTTGGACACTTATCATTGGGTCCTTCCAGAATCTGGTTCAAAAGGAACCCGAGAAATCCCTGCCATCGAAACCCCGGCTAGCGTCAGCCCCATCATTCATGTACGTCGCGACAGCAACTCCCGTCATTGGTCAAGTCCAAAATCTTGAACGATTTTATACCAGTAAGGTTGGAACAATGTTGATTATTGGCAACGTCCAGAATCCGTTTTCTTCCCCGATGGTCATGTTGCCAGCATAGCCATGCAGAGAGAAAAGCCGCAACGTATGGCCTGGGCTTCTCAGATTCATAGCATATAGAAAGGATTCCTCCTGCGCAGGATTTCTGGGCAACAAGTTTCATCGGCAACCACAACCAGAGCTTTCTCTACACTATTCAAGGTCTACACAGTCGCCTGTCTCCTGTCTTCTCTTCCCTTTGCATTTACACTTCTCAACCCACCGCTTTTTTATCCACCACCCAGCATGAAACTATCCACCGAGGCAATCATCGGGATCGTCAGCATCTTTGTTGGACTTCCTCCGATATTCCTCATTTTCGTCAGTATGAAGAAACGAAAGAATAATACAGATCAAACGATAGCTGGTACGGCATTTCATTACTGGTTGATCGAAAGCTATTACCACACAGGACATGGCTGACGACCTTTCACTGTGGTAGTTGACAACCATCACATACGAACCTCAGAAAGTCCACCTGCTCCGACCGTAGTCGTTGTCGTACTCCATACTACTAGAACACAAACTGTTCGCACTGCTACTGTCGTTGGGACCGCCTGATCTCGGTTTTTCGATATAGGTGACTCCCGGCAGGATTTCGTTGAGCGTTGACGATACACTGTACTTATCTAGTAAAGATCATATGGCTGATTGTTTAGTTACGGATGCACAATCACTATCGACCGAGTACGGCTAGAGTGTGGAAAATACAGACGAATAGTTTATACATTAATATTGAAAGGGGGGGGATGGTGTATTGATTCTTTGAGAATGGAAAATACTATTGATCCACCCATTTGAAGCTCCTCACTCCTGACCTTGTGATTATTTTGCATCTATGCACACCATTTAGCGTTACTTAGTTCCTGGTGTTAACGATGTTTGCCCTCGCAATGCCCAAAAGTGTATCAGGTTCCCACGTACCGTCCTCCAAGACCATCGATGGATTCCCAGAGTAGTAACACTCCCGCTTTACTAACAGCTGCATCTTTTAAAAGCCAAAAGCCAACTCTCATCATTTCCATTAGACTCCACAAAACCCGATGGCTACCGCCGAACAAATCGCTCCGAGGAACCCGAAATTTCAAACTTTCTATCACTCCAACCCCAGGAAGTATAGAAGTCATTACGGAAATATACTCATTGATCGTCACCGTCTATGTCCTACTTCTTTTTCAAATGCAGAACGATATTTGCTCGCCGAA
This sequence comes from Wilcoxina mikolae CBS 423.85, assembly GCA_014904905.1. Lineage (NCBI taxonomy): Eukaryota > Fungi > Ascomycota > Pezizomycetes > Pezizales > Pyronemataceae > Wilcoxina > Wilcoxina mikolae. Next base: position 168,251 of record MU122124.1, read on the forward strand.
CCTTAACCGGATTCAAAAAGATACAGAGCGCAGCAGGTCGGCGCTGTTTAACTGGGGTTCTTTTGATACCGATGAGTGATTTACGTGATGACCGAGCTAGGTAGATGAAGAGAACCGCTATAGTTAGGAAATATCGATGGGAATGATATAGTGAAATGTGCTTAACTTCTTGTCTTGAGTCCAGTCACCGAATTTAATTGGCCACTAACCCTAACCACCATTTCCAAACACGTCTAAATTGGACAAGAAACGATTGTGAACGGCTGATAAGCATAAAGTCGATAGCATGAATGTTTTTAGATACTTCTTAACTAGAGAGTCAAGGTGTTCGAATATAGTTCTCGAAAGATGCAGAAGACGTATTTTATGCATTACAAGAGAACACCCGTTGCAGTTGCAACGGCTAAAGGTCCAAACAAAAGTCCAACAAATACATAATTCAAGTAAATTACAGCCCGTGTGAATGTAGAGTACTATCCCGAACTCGCCTTCGGCTCCTTCGGGCGTGTTCTCTTGGCTGGGTGCTCGCAAGCTCGCCATACTCCTACCCCCGGCCGGGTACATTTCGAGTAGTGCACCTCGTCTGTTATATTGTAGGGATAATTCACTTCATATTACTTCATTTCTTTATGCATCATTGAGTATATAGCTACTACGAAAACCCTTTTTTTTTCTTTGTCTTTATTCAGAGCTTGGCGCCACAAATTGGGTTAGTATCTACCTACTTAGTTGAGTCCAAAATTGCTGCAATAAGCGATTTTAACGCTAAAATCTTATTAATCCCTTGATTTTTCAGTTTCTGGGGTAAAAAAAATTATTTTTTTCCTTTCTAAGACTTGGACTCTCGGACAGGCAGCCGCGGACAGGCCGACAGACCAATAAGGCGTTCATATGCACAATCCTTCTCTTCCATTGTGCGGTTGGCACTTATTGGACTGTTGACGGTTTACCAATTTAAATCAGTGATTTTCAGGAAAAAAATACAGTGCAAATATAAATGAATGAAAGTAACTAAGCATCACATCGTCGTGTCCATGTAACCCACAATATATCTGATACCTGCACCGGGGGAGTTCCAGGGCATACCGAGCCCTCAGACCAACTCTGACAATCACGGTGCATCTACCAGGTGGCAGGCGCAGACATATATATCAACTTTTATATCCCTATCTGTGCACTTAGATTTTGCACATTTGGCTAATTGTAAAGGAGAACCTCGGTGCACAGCAACACACCGTTACACACGTTGGCGTCAACTCCGAGGCTTCGAGGTTCGAATCGTCAGTTGACTGACATCATCCCCGACACTGAGTGGAGCGAATTAGGTATCTCGCTTATACATAGCGCGGTCGGACACCGAACGAAAAGTGCTTTGTAGCCAAGTATTAAATGATACGGGCAGTCAAATGCACCGTTACACAACTCTAGCTGAAGTCTACCTTTTTGCGATTAGTTGAAAGCTGGTAAGAGTATATTCAATTCCAACCCCTCTTTGCATGCAATTTTTGAATTCTATGTACAACGACGCATTGAAACACCCAAATCAGGCACCAAGTTTTTCTTTTGTCATGCAGTAGATGTATCAGAATTATCAAAATCTGCAGCCGTCAGGTTAAAGTGCATGTACGCACTCAGGCTCGTGAACCTGGTAGAAACAACAACTGCCGACTGGACAACTATGGAAGAGTATCCAGCTTCCCTGAAGTTCAACAGCCAAACCTGTGGAGATGTTATCTGAATCTAGAGAGACCGATCAGTCGCAACGTGTCAAGCTAACGCAACCAACAGCCAAAGAAAATAAAACGCCCCAACCCCGATTGTTATTTCATGGGAGAGTATGCATCACCCAAATAACCCGACCACCGGCGTGTCCATAGACCTTGACAGGATTTACCGTAGCCAGTTCGATAAGCACACACTTGAACAGATGCATCCGGATGCACCTCCGGGATGGGAAGATCATAACCTGTATGGCGGAAGGAGTTTGGCACCATGCCAATATCTTGCGGTTAGTGATCCGTTTGTAGGTCCCCTTTTAGAAATTGATCTAATTCGACTATAATATAGCCGTCTCCTACGAGCACTGATGCGGTCGCGATGACATTGTCGACCTATCTAGAAGTAAGTCGCTAGTAGTTGTCCGAACGGAATTGCGAAGCCGAAGTTGCTAACGACATAGACTCTTGAATGGCAGGAATTTGGGCAACACAGCACAGTTGTAGATGAGGATGTTCCCTTCAACTGGGGGTCCAACGTGAGCGTGATGCAGGCAGTCTATAAGAAGGAAACATCGAGTTTGGAGGGGACGTGGGGTTCGGAGGACACTTGGGGTTCGGCAGGAGCATGGAATATGTCGGGCTCGGAGGGAACGTCGGGTTCGGAGGGGATTGTGGTTGAAGGTATTCCGTTCAACTGGGGGTCTAACATGAGCGCGCCACAGGCAGTATATTCGAAGGAAATATCGAGTTTGGAGGGATTGAGGGGTTCAGAAGAAACACGGCGTTCGCAGGGAAAATTGGGCTCGGAGGGAACGTGTGGTTCAGAGGCGATTTCAGATTGGGGGGAGTTCTCGGGGTCAATGTCAATTCCGGGTGCCATGTGAGTTCCTGAAATGTGAGTGCTCAAAACTAGAGATTTAACCACGCAGTATTAGTCAACACCCGTATTACGGCGAAAACCTAGGAACAGTGTTCAGGCCTTACCATCCTAAGCCGACTTGGAGACCTTCTTTCGAAAGCAGTAGTACTAGTCCATACAGTAGTAGTATGATTCAATCCTGTACGGTGCCCCGTCAACATACGCATGGACGTTTGAACAACGGGGATATTCAGACTTACCAACGACATGCTGGCGCTATCGACCATGACTACATGTTCTTGGACCCCAATCAGTAAGAAATTCGTCTGTTGTTAATTTGAAGCTCCGACTGAACTATGTTGAAGTAGACAGACTCCTGTGGGACCGAATAACGGGAATGCCACTATTGTGGCGACCTCGTAATCGTGCTGGACAGACATGTACAAACAAAGCACCCCGAGCAGCTGGATGCGAGACCAGCGTTGTTTTTCTGCGAAGTAGAGACGTGCGATCGGAAGTATAAGGGTTTCTCTCGAAATGACAATCTCACCCAGCACCGCCGCTTAGTACACGGGTTGAAAATAGAGAAAAGACGCTGCCGAAAAGACGAGAGGTGATAGTATTGTCGTATTTCTGGTGTTTCCTCTGTGTTTATTGTTGTAGCTACGTAGTACTTGAGGGTCTGGTGTATCGTCCGCTTGTTTTGTATGGTATTGCAGTATCTGGTGTTCGCTTTATGGTCGTTGTAGTATTCAAAAGTGTCATTGTTTTCAATCGTGTTATGAGGAAGTTCGATTCTGAAATTGTAGCCCAGGCATCGCTGCATCCGCTGGAGGATGAGAGTATGAACCACGGCAGTCTCCAATAGTATAAGTAATTCCTTGATGTTAGCATACAGCCAAATGATCGATGTGTCCTGGGCCATAGTAATCGAGACAATTTTGAAGTCGAATAAAGAGAATTCGCCTGGGAAAGATCGCGTACTTCGAAGCATAAAGTCGACCGGAGATACTCGCCGAGGAGAAATATCCGCCGAATTAATACTCGGCAACTTGTGTCCTTTATTAGTCCGCGGAAATACTCGCTTTACAGGTCACCCCTCCCTCGTGCCAGACTGGGCTGAAAAATTGCCGAACTGTCCTTTGATTCGTTAAAGTAGTTACGTAGGCTTTCTATCCTGACAATTTGATTCGCCTGTGAAAATGCAAGGATCTCTATCCCTTGAAGGTATGCATACTATCCCTGTCACAGCATGCTGCGGAAACGTTTCCCTTGATTCTCGACTCCTGGACATGCAAGTTGCTCAGTCGTTGACCCGTAGTTTCGGGTGATACCACCTAATCTTGTCATATGTGCTAGATAGAAATTTTACCCACGATAGTTGTCACCCAAATGCCGGGCTGATATATACCCGCGCGTGCAAACATTGAGCCTTATCAATTCAGTGTGGGCGTGATCAATAAATTTCATCAAGTATATATCGGTATGGATATGATATATTTATGGACCAGTTGATCAACGGTGGGGCCCTATCTGACAGCTTATCGAAGTAAAATGTTGATATAAAAAGTTAGAAAAGGAAGTTTCAAAACCAAGAGACAGAAATCACAGCACGTTGATCTCATACAAGTATCATATAGGCTGCTGATCAGTTCTCTTACGGTGATTTTGATAAACCTTCGTCTTCATCAAATCTGAATAGGTACAATTTCTCGCCTCGGACTAGACAGTGTTACTCCTTGCTTTCTCGGATTTTATGCCTTTGCTTACGGGACTTATGTTGATAGGGAGACTCAACAACAAGTTACGAGAAAGAAACAGTCTGGTGCGAGACAGAACTTTGATGCATTGTGTGTAAGATACAGAAAATTTACAGTAACTCGGAACTTTGTTATCTTGTGAAAGACAACAGCGTGGTCACTTCACAGATAAGTTGACTTTTCATGTGTAACTTCTGAACCAACGATGCAGATGTTTGGGAGTACGGAAGAACGCAATCAGCATGTATAGCACTAACAATTCCTATTCACAACCTTCACAACCTTCACACACTTAATAAAACAGTGAGTTATTTCTGTAGAGTTGTGTTAGCCAGCGGCGTAAGCCGCATTTCATGCACTCAGGTCGGCAGCTCTCTAACACACTGCACACCTACTTCTGCGGATCGTATTCCTTAATCGGAAATTGTTTGAGAAATTGCAACCTGAGGTTGTGTTTAGAGCCAATGATATCGACCCTGCGTGCGCAGAAGGCTGTAGCCGTTGCCTCAGGTAACGTGCAGTGCATGATCAGCACCAACATATATGCACGGCTGACAGCATCTCACCAACACAACACCGTTGCTGAGTGCTCAGTTTCGATGGAATGTAATCTCAGGCAGTAACCTGAATGCATGCATGGTTTCATGAAACGAGTGGAGCAAGCATTCAGTCCAAAAGAGATCAGACGCTAACTGTCGTCGTTTCGGTCATCCGTATTGGGCTTGGTGATGAGGACTTTTGCTTTTGCAGTTTACCTGAGTGCATGAAGAGGTCATACGAATTTGCCAGTTTACTACCTGAGTGCATATGCCTCTCGGCCCAGCCCGACACTCGTGTGATTAACGAGCGCACTCATTGTATGTATGGGCCGTTGCCTACGTTGTGCGCTTTCGCGTGATTTTTTCAGTTGAAAGTACTAACCGAACACATGCACCACTGACCGAAAGCCAGAACAGGCGCAACAAATTTGGCGCTTGATTCACGGTAAAGAGAATGTTTGCAATGGAATTGCGGATTATCGCTGCGCACTAATGTAAAAAATGGCAGTGCGGATTTGAAAATTGTTTAATCACCCCCTTTTAGTCAATTTGTATCGTGTTCCGATGCTGGATTTGGTGATACACCCGCGCTACATAGCAATCACTTCCATTCTCAGTAATAAATAAGCCGTCACGAAAGCCACTTATTCAAAAGCTCAAATCCATAAACCGTGCGCGTTGAAGACCGGTGCTGTAGAACAGTAGTCCCACGTTTTTATAATATTTTTTTATTTTCTTTGAAACGTTTTTTGGCTGGAGGATCCACGAAAAAGTGATTTCACAAAATTTTACAGCTGAGTACGGTAACTTATTCCTGACTTCTACAACACCTTAGAGGGGATTTTGAATGTTCTGATTGCAGATATTGGAAATCCTCTTTTGCGACCTACCCCTAGTCCCCCTCACCCCTTCGTTCCAAGGCTTCCTACAGATTCCAAAATTTCAAGCTTATTCCCAATTTTTGCAGGAAGTCATTCACAGGTAGGTAGCCAAACGCCGGTTTTGAAGGTATTTCCGTATTTTTGCTACAAAAATAGCCTACGAAACACGAAACACCCAGTTATATATCTCAAAATGATCCCTTGTCGTAGGACTGGGTGCAGGGATTTGATGGCCCGATTTAGTGTATCGAGATTTGGACTGTGACGTGCAATACCGAATGCCCAAGAGCGCGATAAAATTTCTTCGGACGGGACCTCTGTGATGCGTGGTGTACGAACCATGTGGCTCGGTACTGATCGGGAGTCTCCGCTGTCCATTTTCGGCATGGTCGGTACGGATGACTGTGACAATGTAGAGCCATTATTCCTGAGATGACCACATTGGCCACGGCATAAAATCGGTTGAGCCACATCTACGCTGAGGGCATAGTCCTATGGCACTGTAGCCGGTGCCGAGAGTACTTTACCTGATAAGAACGGGTAGGCACGGGGCGGCTAGAATATGGGGTAATCTGCGGCGTTCACCGGCACACCCCCATGTCGAACCGAACCCGTTCCTCTGGAGATAAGCGATGTATTCATGCTACCTCTCACCTCCATCATACCACCTTCGAGTCATACACATAAAACCCTTGTTCTTCTGTGTTGTCCACTTCCTGGATTTCATCTTGTATAGCCAACCTCCAATAGATTAGGCTTGAATCGAAATCAGTTACTTGGAACAGCATAGCAGAGGATTGGGGAAAGTATTCTAGGTGGTACCGAGCAATAGCGCAGTATAGCGCAGTTTAGTTTGTCGGTATCACGCATCTTGCCAGGATGCCTCTGATTATTCTGGGACTTCGACGCTAGAATACCAGCCGATATGGGTGAGATTGCGTGCCCTTGCAGATTGGCGAAACTCGACGATGTGACCAATCTGTGGAGATGGTTTTGGCTTTACTATGCGGAACCGATGGAATCACTACCGAGCACTCGTCACTATTACCCAGTCCATTTTGAATAACGGTATGTACAACACCCTTCTATCATTGATTGTGCTATGGATTTTACATATGTTCATATTGAACGATATATGACAGACGGCATAATATGTACATGTACATTACATAAATGAGGTTACACCCTCAGACCATGTTACGCACCAAGCAATGCATATTACACCTAACACTTTGTAAAATACACTGTCAAGTGAATTGTAGTAGATAGGATGTGGTCTCGGGCCGAAATATGTTTCAATCAACCTGCTGAAATCAACGTTAATCGCGGTTCCCACGTGGGGGGCTGTAGCCGGAAGGTGGCTGCACTTTTCCTGGATAAACACGAGTGCCGACTTGCTTCGCTTCTATCTCGCCGTTTTCCCAATATTGCTACCCGGAACTGCTGGTAGCGATTGTGGCCTTTGATTGTTATTGAGAGCTAACGTTATAACGAAGTCCATAACTTGACGCTTCCTTACTTGCAATTCGTTTCAGTATTTCACCTCGACTCTCTAAAACAGAAGCACAGCAAAATTATGAAATTGAACATTATATGAGACTGAAATATGTGCTGCACCTACAGCACTCCACAGCTTTTTGCGTTCTCCGGGGGTGATGGGTTAGGGTCCGGCGAATCGTAAGATCTTCACCAGCATTACAACACGTGGCAGACATGACGGATTAGATAAGACAGTAGATCACATAGATGACGCAGGATCTTCTCGCGTAAAATCTACAATCATTTCACTCCTTTCTTTCCATACAATAACCAAGATTGGATCGATTTTTTGATATCAGAATCACCAATATTTTAAAGCAAGCGGCAACTTTGGAAAAGAAACCGCCCTTTTCTACGTCGCTAAATGTTAGGTGCGTTATTGTGGCAGAGAATTCCCATTCCCGGGGCCACCCCCCGGTAAATGTTACACAGCGTCACTCACCAGTGTTGGGCGAAGACAATAAATATCGTCACGCATCTTGGCGACCCGGGGAACATTAAGAAAAAGGAAGGCTAAGCACCTTCGTCGGGTAGGGCTGAAAAACAATGAAACTTCTGATCGACCAAACAAGGAATATCCCTGGCAAAAAGCTTATAATCAACCAAAATGGGAACATTTAGAGAAGGGAAATTTAAAGCTAAGAAGTGTCAAGCGTGCCGAAACATGTACATGTACATACAGCCGCACCACAAACCCAACATTACAAAAAGTGATCGCAGTGTCGAATGAAACTCTATACATATCATTGACAATAATTCTGGGGCTGAGGTGAGTTTCGATAGAATACCCCCTCGGCCCTGTGTTCTTGCAAAACTCTACACCATCAACTCCATTTTGGTGATCAAAATCTCCAGAATCTTGCCATTACCCTGCTTCTTAACCCAGTCACCTCGTCTAGCCACTACATCTGCAAATATTTCCCACTAGCATGAAACTATCGCCCGAAGCAATCATCGGGATTGTCACCGTCATTGTCGGACTTCCTCCGATATTCCTCGTCTTCTGGACCTTGAGAAAACGCAAGGACAGTGTGAATCAAACGACTGTTGGTGAGGCAACCACAGTTGGTAAATCCGGTACTATAACTAACAATATACATCGCAGTTAGTAATTATCACGCACGAGCTCCAAGACGTACGACAGAACGCAGCCATATATTTGTTGTGGTTGTGTCAGTATCGGAACAGGGACACTACAGTTGAAGGGTTCGGCCATAGGAGACTGTTGGTGCTTACGACGGCGATCCGCGAGCGAGGCTAGAAGTCTTTGGAACGAGACAAGGCGTGCGTCAGAGGATACATGCTCATTGGCTCGGGTATTTACGAGACCTGTGTATGGAGAATTACCGTCTGGAACAACAAAAATGTTTGACACGGCCATAAAGATTTTGTTGCAATAGATACTTGATTGACTTGATTGTATGTATCTACGAGGCCTTCAAGGCCATATATATATATAGTACTCCTGGGAGCAGGTGCTTACGGCTGAGTATCGTACCTCGGACCTCGGCATGCGCATGCCCTACAGAGGCCGACCTTCTAAGTATACACGTAACAGTTTTGGTGTAGCAGCGTTCGAGTGATATTGTGTGCAATTTTGTGTCCAACAAGATGTGCCACCTCGTGTTTAAGAGTCCGTAGTAGGTTAGACTCTTTTTCCCCGCTGAGGCGAAGTTTCACAGCAAGTGGTTGTGTAAGATCGAGACTAAAGAGTCCGATGATGGAAGCAGTCGAGTTTCGCTAGAATAGATATCATAAAGTGCATCTTCAACATGTTAACATCAATAATCAGATATTTTGCGTGAAATAGCTCTGGAAATGAACTATACTAAATGGGAAGAATGTTCAAAATCGCGTTTATCTTGAGGCTATGACGATGGTGGTGGGTTGCAGTGAATCTCCACTTCGGGTGATATGAGACCCGTACTTATTGTTTACCACGAAACGCTGTGACCGTGAAGTCTCGCCAGACCCTAATCCAGCACCCCCGAACGTTACAAATAAGTACCTCCTCTCGCAAACTGAAACATGAGGGACACATTTGTGAATCAGGATACCGGGGAGCAGCACTTTTCTCCGTGGTGTACAGAGTCCAGCCCCCAGGAGAATTTGGAGTGCTGTTACTTCGGACCGGGGTGATGTGTGGGTTCGGTGCGTAATGCTTATATTCCGGGCACGCTGCACTCAGGAGTACAGTACATAGCTGCAGTAAGTACAACTATGGCGATGTTTACAGCACGGGTCCAAAGTGTTGACACGTACATGTATATCCGCACTAGTAGTCGTGTAAGTACAAAACGGAAAGAAGCAAGTACATACGCCGTCATGTATCTAGGACTCGAACCTTCCAGATACGGAAGTAGTCACAACACACATCCTCGCTACCTAACAGCTTCACCTTCTTAACTTTCTCCGCCATATATGTACTATCTCCACACAACATCGCCCGCACCAGCGGTGTTACGCTCTCACGCCTACATAAACCACTCTCCAACTCTGCACTCGAACTTGGTCTTGAGCATACCCGCTGCTATTCATCATGAGCTTGTCACTGTTGTTATTCTACGCTCTGTAATCGCGTACCTGGTGCAGGTGCAGCCCGCGGGAAGCACTATCGCATCCCTCTCTGCTCTTTAGGCAGGGCGTGAGGGAAGAGTATGCAACATGACTGCACCAATTTCTGGTGTGGATGCTTTCAATTGTGTTGATTCGCAGTATCTACGTTTTGCAGTTCGACGATGACAGGAACGAGGAGCAGCAGTGGAGAAACATGGAAGCAACGGAGGAGCAGCGTGGAAGCAGCTGAGAATGATCTTGCAGCGGACCAAGATGCAGACAATCGAGCAGGCAATCATCGGTTAGTAAGTACTACTACCATAACCACTCCACTCTCACAGATGCAGGGCCTACAGAGGAGCACCGGGCAACAAATCATTGAATAGCTTGCCATTAACGAGCAGATAACCGAGCGGAAGAACCACTACAATCATAATTCGAACGTTCTACAGAGAGCTTGGTGGAAGGAGATGTGCGTGGTATGGCCGATCCCAACACTTCATGTTAATCAAGCTGACTTTCTCCACATGACAGACAAAAGCTATGAGGGAGAATTGAACCGCCGGAGGTGATTTACCCACGAGCCGGATCCCGGAGCACCACGTTGGGTCTCATTCCCGGGTGAACCTCGGCATCTAGCTGTGATATCCCGGGTGCAAAACTATGGTACCCGGTCCTATCGGTTACCACGGACAACACGGTATCTGGGTGGCAACGCTCTTGCTTAAGCCATGTTTGGCACTCCGGAATTATGGGGCAGTCATTACTGATACCACAGACGGACTCACTCTTCTCCAGGGTTGAGATATATGGAATCCCACTCGCCTCCGATAACCCATTCATCGCTGTTGACGATTTCCACGCACGAGCCCCAAGACCACCAGCGGCACGCAGCCACATACCTTGTCTGTCTGTGGTTGTATTGGTCGACATCAGAACAAGAGTACCATAGTTGAAGGGTTCGGCCACAGCAAGTTTGTTGTGATAAATTTCTGCGGACGACTGCGAACATGCCAGCGAGGCCTGAAACCTGGGAACGAGACACAAGGCGCGCCAGGGAAAACATGTGAAGTGAGGCTAAGATCAGTGGATGGAAGATTGTTGTTTAGAACGACGAATTTGTTTTTGGTGTAGCAACATTCGAGTGATATTACGTGCAATTCTGTGTCCACTAAGATGAGCCACCACGTCTGTAATGGACCGTTTGGCAGTCACCAACTCTACTATTGCAAATTCAATTCCACCAGGTCAAATTGCATTCAACATAAAATCCCACCGGCTAAGTTATGCGATCCAGACGCACCCTAAGAGTCCGTAGTATTGGTAAGATCCTTTCTCCCTTCTGAGCGAAGCCCTCCAACACTGAACAGTTTGTTGGGTGAGCGTCTACTCGATACTAAAGAGTCCAATGCATGGAAGCAACCGGGCTTCGCTAGAGTAGATATCATAAAGTAGATCATTAACATCAATAATCAAATCTTTTGCGTACAATAGCTCTGGAGATGATACTGAAAGTGAAGAGCGATCACGATTGCGTTTATCGGGAGTCTATGGCGTCGTGACTTTCTTATGTCCAACGTGAACTTTATACCTGCAAGTTTTGTGCTGAAATACCGCTTTCCCGAATACTCTACAACGACGACCATAGACTGCGTATCATCAGCATAATATTATGACATTTTTGTTGTTTATTATTGCTAGTTTGTAGGGCTCTGTAGACTTGTAGTCTGGTTTTTGAGTATGCTCGATACGTATCGATGGTGGGGGTGGGGTTGTAGGTAGAGTAGACTACCTAGGTAGGAAGATCTTCATCCGCACTTTGACGGGATAAAAATAGGAATAACTTGCTTAAAACTAAGCATCTCGTTAATCTGTCCGATTTGGCTAGCTGTTAAAGCAGTCTAAGTAGAATAAGATAGATAATTAGATTAGATCAGATTAAACTGTGCTTAACATCGTTAAGGGCAGATTCTAGAAACTCGAAAATCGATCACATTACGATTGATGATAAGCGTGAGTCAAAGCATCACATTTTCATCGCGCTTTGAGGCGCAGCATCCTTTTATCGCATTTTGTCCCGTCCAGCAACTGGCACCACCCACCTCACGCTACATCTATCACATTTCGTCCCGTTGACTACTGCGGATAACTATCATCTCACGCTACATCATCACATTTCCCCAGTTGTCACATTTCAATCGTGTTGGCGCCTTGTTTTTGCGTGCGTTAAAAAATATCCGATTGGTTGCCGATTGGAGCGCGCAATTGATCTCCGTGATGGTAACCGCCCCATGTAAACCGGGAGACTTCAAAGAGCCATTGGCTAGTATACTGATCCAAGGCTATTACAATTGAAAGTCTATATAAGGTGCACCCTTGACTCCGCTCTAATTCTGGCTTGTAATAACGCCATTATTTCTGGACTTAAAGAATAAATGTTCAGCTGCTTATCCTATCACCAAAGCTTTCGCCATTTTAGCCCCCCCCCAATACAACCACTCCTCTACAAGTACCCCGGTCCGTATAAAACTATCGCATGAAACTATCGCCTGAAGCAATCATCGGGATTGTCACCATCATTGTCGGACTTCCTCCAATCCTCATATTCTGGAGCATGAGGAAACGAAGTAATACTACACCGTGAATGATACCAGGTGAGGCAATGCATGATAGACCCCCACCTACCCTACACGGCTGACGGCGTTGGAAAGTAGTTGATGGTCACTACGTACGGGCCCAAGGAGGAATGCCGGTACGGAGCCATACATTGCTTGTGGTCGTATCGGTATCGGAACGTGGGTACTAGAGTTGTTGGACCATGATAAGTTGGTGGATGTCCATATGCTATCCCATTTCTAGGGCTTCATCTCTTTAGACTTTAGCACTCACTTTTGCGCTCTACGGATATCAGTGACTGGCCGCAATATCGGGTTTATAACGTTACTTGTAGGAGGATTATTTTGCACTCGCTTTTCGTTCTGCATATATCAGAGACTGACCGACGTTTCATTTTTGTGACGTCACTTGTAGGAGGGTTAAAATCATGGACCAGGAGAGTGAGTAAAGGTTGTCGAGAACCGAGTATTCATTTGTGCAAGGTGGAGGCGAAGAATGAAATGAAGCATTCACCAGAATGCGTGAAAAGATTGCGGGCTGCCGCAATACTGGTAGGCTCAGAGTAGCTTAGAAGCTTAATTCTCTGCCCCGAGGTCGTCAGAAGTGACGTTCAGGGCGGCTTCCCTTGAAGATTTCTGGAAAAGTTTCACAAAGCTTACGAGAAATACCTGAAAATGCTAGCAATGGCCTTTCGTCCAAAACTTCACATAAACCTTCGAAAAACGCCCACTGTTAAAGTAATTGGGCAACCTAGAGTTTTCTATATTCGCATTCTAATGCCCTTGAGAACACAATAGAAAGGCATCCCGACTAATTGAGAATTTGTCCTTAGTCACAGCGAAGATGAGGCTGCGGGAATAACAAAATCACCGCCGAGTAATGGGTTGTGGTTTTAGCGGACATACATGGGGGCTGTGTGGGGATCCATCCCTGCAGACATCCCTGACGGATGCCGCTCAATCCCTGTAGTTGCCATTTCAGGAAGTTCCAGTTCCTCTCTGCGACAGGTAAATCGCAAGGCTATGGGACCAGCTGATGATGGGTGAGGTTCAACGACCAATCAAATTAACTCACCAGGAACTACGGCATGATAGGATCCACTAACCGAACCAACGCATCCAGAACCAACGAAAATCCAGAACAATTCTGATAGCAATCATAGGTGGATAGAAGAAAACCCCTCGATATCGAAAGATGTGCGTAGTTGCCTCGATCAGCTATGAGGATATAATTGCGCCCCCCAGCTCTACTTGCAGGATTCTTCAGTTACTGTGCAATCATCCTCCTCCGGCCCTCCTTCAGGCAATAACCCCTTTGGTACTCATCTCTATAATTACATTTCTGAATCCAACCATCTTCACCACTTTCTCGCCTACCACCACCTGCCATGAAACTCTCCACCGAAGCAATCGTCGGAATAGTCAGTATCTTTGTCGGCCTGCCTCCAGTATTTCCCATTATATGGAGCATGAGGCCAAGGAAACCCAAAGGATCTCCCGTAGGTGAGGTAATCCATGGCAAACTGATTGGTGTCCTGTACTTTGTACGTGTGCGCCGTGGCTGACGCGACGATTGTTCATTGTAGTCGACGATGAAGTTCGGACCCCCGAAAGAAACCGTACTGTCGTTGTTATCGTCTCATAGGCATGCCAACGAAGGATTACAGGAAGAAAAAAGAAAAGAATGGAAACGGTGGTTGGAGTGGTAAAGAGTTGGGGATATATAGACGAGACAGGAGCTGGGAGCATGTATGATTGTGCCGAATTGAAAAACCGGTTGGGATTACCGGTCGGTTGTGCAGTGTTCGAAGAATGCATTGACATGAACAAATGCCGGAATCTTTGCCTTATCCGCTGGTACATTACATTTCTCATCCGTGACCTATTTCGCGTTTGTGGAGGTGGAAATAGTTCGTCTTTACACATCATCGGGTGGTGTCGGGCAAGAAATGGCCAAACTATGGCTCAGTCGGGGAGGATAGAGAATGTGAGTCGAAGGGTTAGGTTTGTGTGGTGGTAGTAACTATGGTGATAGTATCAGTGATACGAAAATCAAGGTGGAGTGTGTCGGGATCATTCACCCGCACTCGCACACCTCGGGTTAGAGATCTCGGGTCTCGGCACCAGATGTCTCGGGATAATTATTACCAGATCGGCTGCCGTGGGGTATGTACTCGGTACTGGGGTTTGGAGAAGCAACAGCATGTGCACTTTTAAAGTACCTCTCTACCGCATTGCCGGCGAAAGATACATGGCGCTGGCTTATGCTGTTGCTTCTCTAAACCCCAGTACCGAGAACTCTAAGGTGGAGATTTAGATAGATCAGATATCTATCTGATTAGATGAAGATTAGATCAGATCGGGATTGTGATGCAGATCAGCCTTCATTTCTGGAACGCCGGCGGGCGTAGCGTACCAGATATCGGACACGGTTTTGTGTTTCTATTTTCACTCAATATATACATTTCAGATTAATGCCGGATCATATTTGCCTGTTCATCGGTAGAATAGGTGCCATGTGTTAGCACTGATTCATACCGAATTGTTCTCTTCCCTCCTGCATCACCACAAAACACCCCAAATTCACGAAAACAAAATTGCTTTTTGCTTGATGGAGTTTTCTTCCAAATATCAGTGCACTGTAGTTCAGAATGAACCAAGTTGATGGTTGGTGGGTGGTGGCTAATATTTGGGATGGCGTGATGAGTCGGCGTTTGTGTGTATGTATTTTCGTTGCTAGTTATGAATAACCGTCTGTCCGTCATTGGCCTCCGAAGGTACTGCATCGACTGAAATTGCCTAGACATTCGCGGAACAGGTCTTCGGCAATGTTGTTTGAATTAACGATTTCGGGAAATTTGTTTAGAAACTCTATTCTGCCAATTGATTTGGTCTATCAAATTAGTTCTGGTTTGCCACACATCGTCATATCAAGTTTTAATCACTATTTTACTATCCCCACAACATTTATTGCCACCCGTGAAGCTTAAAAGTTTCCCGAACCATGAAATATGCGGCCAGAATTGGGATTTGTAGCAATCCGTGTAGATTCTTGATACAGAGAATTCGAAAAAGACAAATAAAAGTCCTTAAATATATCCAACCCGAAAAGCCATTATGCGTTCCTCCTGATCTCTTCCCTCCAGTTCGACAAAGATTCTGCCGATGATTTGGTGTCTGGATGGTCTTCACCGAGTCTATGAGAGCAATGTGTTACGACGTCCGCCATCAGCGCAATGGCTTCATCGATGCGACCTTGCGATTTGTACGTGTACGCAAGATTATGTCTACAGGTCAAGGTATCTGGATGATCGTCGCCGAGTACCTTCTTTCGAGCTTCCATAACCTGCAACTGCAGCATCTCGGCCTCTTTGTAGCGTCCCTGGTTGTAAAATGTCCCCGTGAAATTTGACATAGTCATCAATGTATCTGGGTGATCGTCGCCGAGAACCTTCTTTTGAGTATCCATGGCCTTCACCTGCAGCAGCTCGGCCTCTTTGTAGCGTCCCTGGCTGTAAAATGTCTGCGCGAGATTTGACATGCTTGACAAGGTAGCTAGGTGATCGTCACCGAGCACCTTCTTTCGAGTATCTATGACCTGCAATTCCAGCACCTCTGCCTCCTTGAACCGCCCCTGACTGAAAAATATTATTGCAAGATTGATCACGCTCCTTAAAGTATCAGGATGCTCTGGACCGAGTACTCTCTTGCATATTTCGACGACCTGTGCCTTCAGTTTTTCAGCCTCGTCAAACCGCCCCTGGCTCCAGTATATTGATGCAAGTTCTTCCACGCTTTTCAAAGTATCTGGATGCTCTTGGCCAAGAACCCTCTTTCTCGCTTCTGAAACCTGCAAATAAATCACTTCCCCTTCCCTCCACAATGCGTGTCGACAAAGCGCGTCAGCCACCGCGCACATGTCGACCGACATGCTCTTAATTTCGTAATCGTATTTTACAATCGGTGATTCGATGTGCTCCTTGATGTACATCCAGCATGTTCGGAGATGTGACAGTACACGTCGTTCAAATATTATGTGCTCGGCCCCTGGGCCACCAGGTCCCTTGTAATCAACTGAACTGGCCACGAATCTTACTGCATCCCATAATCTTCCCGTCCGTGTATCGCTATCTAGGCGGTTCTTAAGGCGTGTGTGGATGGATGAATGTATGGCGAATGAATCACTAACGGACTGTCGCTCGATCAGGGCATAGGAGAGCATCGTATCGATCATCCGCCGGACACTCGCTTCTGGTGGCTCGGTTCAGTCATACAGATTCAGAATCAGCTATTGCTGGACACCCCCCACTCACCGTCTTGATGCAAACCACGGCGGATGAAGTCCATCGAGATATTTTCGTTGTGAAGGAAAGCGCACAATTGCAGGAAATCGGCCGCTTCCTTGTGTTGTCGTTCTAGCGCTCTGAATGAAATCTCAAAAGCTGCAATCGTGTGGTGAGGGTCTATAGGCGCTTCTAGCAGTGCCTGACCATTATTGATTCCCAATTGCTCCTGGTATAATGGCAAATATGTTCCGAACGACCCACCGGAGGCTTGAATATAGGCTTCCGCTAATTTGATTGCAAGTGGATTACTTTGAAGTGCGTGTATCAGAACCGGCGCATTATCAAACCCTAACATGAAGGCACAATTTAGCATGAAGACTGCTCAATATTGAGTAAGTTACTTGCCAGCTAGAACCCCCTCCGAAATTCTTGGCAGAGGAGAAGGAATTTCATACACTACTCCGGGAGTATTTGACCGGACCGAAGGAGCATGGGATAACTGTGGACTGAGTTCAACGTATTGCCAATAAAATGGAGACCATGGATTCACCCATTGTAAACTCTGTTGGAACGTCGTAAGACCGGTTCGGGGTTTAGGTGATGAATTGATCTGCATGTGGTTAAATCGGGTTTCACTAGGGAACTGGCTAGTTTGTCCTAGGGAAAATCGACGTGCCGCAGAGTTCGGTCTTTCAATCAACGTCGTAATACTGGGTAGAGGAGATAAAGCTTCGAATATGATGGGGGTGGTGGTGTTTGACCGGATCGAAGGTGCTTGGGATAGGTGTGGACTGAGTCCAAGATGTTTCCAATGAGATGGAGACCATGGATTTTCCCACTGTGGCACCTCTTGAACCGTAGCAGCTCTGGTTTTCGGTGGTGAATCAATCTGCATGTGGTCTAATCGGTTCTCACTAGTACTAGGAAACTGGATGATGTGCCCCAGAGGTGATCGATGTTCCACGGAGTTAGGCCTCTCCATTAACGTCGCAACACTGGGTAGAGGCGAAAAGGATTCGGAGATGATTCCGGTGTTTGACTGGACTGCAGGGGCATCGGATCCGGAGAGGCGTGGACTGAATTCAACAAATTTCCAATAAGATGACGCACTTCCAACAGACTCCTTGCCGGGTGAATCCATGGCCCCCATGAGACTGGGGCTTATTCCCGGTGGAGAATCGATCTGCATGAGGTCAAAGTGGGGTTGGCTGGGTACCTGGCGGATGTGACCCAGCGGAGACCGACGATTCATTGAGTTCAATTGTAGCACGGATCCCCACGCAGAAGCTGGTGATTGCACCCACCCGGTAAGCAGCTCTCTGCCCACGTTCCCCACTGTAGATGCAACGTTGTATTCTAAGGTGTTCGCCGCTACAACTGAATCCATTGATGGGTTGATGGGAGGCAGGGTGTTCGGGAAGGATCCTGCAACGGGTCGAAGCACGTTACCTTCTACGGAGTTTGTTGTTGTAACTGAATCGATCGGTGTGGTGGTAATGTGAGGTGAATTTACGCCAACTACCGAAGCTGGCGAGTGCGGTGTCATGCATTCAACGTATGACGGCGTTGCTGTCATAAGTGTTTAGTTCAATAGACCTGCACGGAGAGTGGTAGAACCTACATGCGGCGGTGGGAGATTGAACGTATTCGATCAACTCCTTTTCGAATCTCTTCCGCGAGCGCTCCAGTTTCTCGTTGCTGACCGGTTCTCC
Source organism: Wilcoxina mikolae CBS 423.85 (assembly GCA_014904905.1). Taxonomy (NCBI): domain Eukaryota; kingdom Fungi; phylum Ascomycota; class Pezizomycetes; order Pezizales; family Pyronemataceae; genus Wilcoxina; species Wilcoxina mikolae. Next base: position 186,716 of record MU122124.1, read on the forward strand.
GTGGAATTTGAAGACTGTCTGCTTTCCTTCCGCCAGGCGTTGATCCTGCTTCTTTATCATAGGAAGGACCTTTCTCTGCGGTATGCTTTTCTCAAATTTCCAGGTCGTCAATTTCTTTTTGTATTGTTGGTTTCTAAATCAAAAATAGCATGTCAGCCAATACCCGACCGAGCACCAAGGAAGGGGATAGTAAAGCGAAAATAATCAGACTAGGCATACGTTGCACGGAAGCCGTGTTCTCGCTCCATAATTCTGCTAACATCGGCGAGCTTCCGACCCTCGGTCATGTAAAGCCTTCTGATTGTTTCCTTGTATCCATTCCATACTTCAGGACTGATTCCGTTCTGTGAGATTGGGGGTCGGGTTGGTGGATCCATGATGAGCGTAGGTGAGTTGTATAGGGAAATCGCGGTGGAGAGTGCCTCGAGAGTCTGGTGTGTGTCAGGACAGAGGGGATGAATTGAGGATTAAATACGCCAATTTGAAGAAATAAGAGAAAGTTGTATCATGGAACAAGGCGCGGCACGAAAGATATGTCTGCGCTTGTCATTGGCTGAAAAAAGTTCCAAAACGAGGCGGAGGGCCAACATTTCGCTTCATTGGCCGCAAAAGTTCCCAGCCTACGTCAACTTAACCTGGCTCGCAAAATATGCACATATCATTGGCTACAAAAGTTCCCTGCCTTGTGCGGAAAACATTACTGGCTACAACTGTTCCCCGCATGGAGCCTTGCAGGTGTAACGGCATCGATTAACCCTGGCGCAGAATGAACTGCCGAGTGGATGGCCGGTCGGCACCAGTCTTGGCGTCCTACTCTACCAATGATGACACGTCATAAAATGGGGATTTTCAATACTTCTGGCTGCTGCGGGAACTTTGGAATACATACATCTACATTCCGCTCTTTTTCGTCTCACTACCGTCGTCTATCATGACATTCAACAACGTAAAATACTCTCAAAAACTGACCCTCGACAGGAAGTAAATATTTATTGGTGCCTGGGAAGATTCGACTAGTGTCCTAGTAGAGTACTTTATAATTGTTTGAGAAATTACATCAGCTTAAACGGGGATGTCCCACCGTGCATCATGTTCATGAACTTTCATGCCGAGTACTACCCAACACTGATTCTCCAGACAGAAATCCAATGACATTGGGTTACCAGCTGAAAATAAAATCTTGGCATGGTTTTCTGATAAGTACATGTACATCGATGGGAACATTTTTAAGTACGGCTATAAAAGAGTCTACGATTAGTTCACAGGGTCCAGCGCACTGGTGGTAAAATATGATGCTCACGAGTGGGAAATTCATCGGACGGATTGTATCGGGGGAAAATGAGGTGTACGGGCGCGGCTGACTTTTATAACATGAAACCATCCCTGATGTGATGACGGGAACTAAGGGCGGGAGAAATCGTAGTTTGGGGAACTATTCGGCTTGGAACTGTGGATTTGACTAGATGAGAAAAAAAGATATCATTTGCGTCCTGGATACGCATGGGATGCGGGGGTTATGGTGAGTAAGAGACTATCGGGTTCTAAAAAGAGTCTATCGGTTTCTAAACAGAGACTGCCAAGTTCTAAAAGGAGACTGTCAGGTTCTGGAAAGAGACTGTCAAGTTCTAGAATGACACTTTCAAGTTCTGGAAAGAGACAGTGTGGGATGACACTTCTTACTTATTGCGTGTGATACCGACCGATATGATTGATGCAAACGAGAAAATATAAGCTCACCGGCCCTACAGGGGAGCAGGAGGAGTGGTACACGAGCTTAGAGAAAAATCGGCACGTATATCCACTCACTGGCGCTCTTGTAACTCCAACTGCTGATACGATGATCGTATGTGCACACCGAGCGTGTATATAACCACTACCTCTCCGCACAATCTGAGGTGCGACACACGTCTTAATCTCTGGACTTCTTTCCCAACTATATACCATCTATTACAGCCAGGAATATCTCAACTTCTTCTACACTTTTCGCTTCTCCACCGACACGTTATTACGTCACCAGACAGCATGAAACTCTCCACCGAGGCAATCATCGGGATCATCACAGTCGTTGTCGGACTTCCTCCTATAGTCCTGATGCTGTGGAGTATGAGTAAACGGACGGATAATGTATTCCGAATGATACCGGGTGAGACAGTCATGATTGCTAGGTGAACGTGGTTGCTGCACGAGACATGACTGAACGTTTTTTATTCACAGTTGACGATTACCATGCACTCACCCCGAGGAGTTCACAAGCACGCAACCATACAGTCGTCGTTGTGGTATCAGTATCGGAATCAGAACGCTGGAGTTGAAACGTTCGGGCATGGCATTTTTTCATGGGCAGGAGTTCCTGGTCTTTGGAGTCATTTGTGCATCACCCACTACAACAAACCAAACTACACGGTCGAGCAATCTATTGTAATCTAATCTAATCTAACTAATCTAATCCAATCGGGCATTATCTATCCCACACAGATGATGTCACAATTAAGTTCGAGCTTCCAACACTGTGGAACGGCTCGGCAAGCTAGCTCGGATCTTCCACTATCTATCCGCTATCTATTCTAGTCTATCTTATCCCTGTCGCACCTCCGTAATTAAACGTCGTCCACACCATGACTGATGATGTTGCTGTTATAACTTCACCTCAGAGAACCAATCAGTACGATCACAATAGGACATTCGAGGTGAAAATTCATGCTGCGGTTGGACTATGAGCCTTATGCTAAACATCATGAGGGCCGTGACGAAGTTCAGCGCTTTTAGACAGAAGTAGTCAGTTAATTCTTTTGCCTGGATATCCAGACTTCCGCAAGCAACGCCGGTGGATGCACAGAAGAGTACTGCCGGATGGATTTAATATGGTGTTGCTAAATCTGCATATCAAAGCAGCCACTCACACTCGAACCATACGAAAGCTTATCGTCAACACCGTCACCAGCTGGACCGCCGTGCCTCCATCTTAAACTCGTGTCTGACGGCAAAGATTCAGAGGCTCAGAAGGACTTCAGAAATTGCTAATGCATAAAGTTCGTGGGATGAGAAGCGGGCTCACACGAGAGTTCTTAAGGCTTGAAAAGAGTGAAAGGTTCCAAGGGGAGTGATCATTATTCCTAACACTTAGCTTGAAATCACCCGTAGTTACTCAGTGATATCTTTGTGATATCGATGCCCTGGGTCGGCCCTTCAGGTCCATGAATTCAGCTTGAGACGAGCCGATTGGATAGTGATTCCAGATTGTCCCGCACCACCCTGGTTAATTGTTTAAGGCAACCGATGGTAATGGCACTAATGGCAACGATATCTTTGAATGTTGCCTAGGATATGCGTTGCGGTACACGATATCAACGTTCGGCGTACGTTTTCCACAGTTGCTCAGTTGAAAGATATCTAACATTCCCGAATCAGGTAGCTTTATATTTAGTGCATGGTGGCAGATCAAACAGTCATGTATCTCAAGCTGCGGAGGATTGATTGGCGGCGTTAGGAACATTACTGCATGGCACAGCACTCGACTCAAACATTCGATCATTGGAATTGCTGAAACGATTTGATGCATAATGCCATGAGGCCAATAGAGAGCTATCAAGAAGTTAAGTATCCTGGTTTCACTTCAAAGTTGTAGTTGACGAGGTACTCTGTTACTGGCGAAGAGAATTCGCATTAGAAATCGTTGATACAGTACTGCGAATTCGGACGTGAGGGCCCTTGTGCATCTGTTCTTCCTTTCCACTCTGATTTTCACGTGGAGATACTTTATGCACTACACACGTCACCGCTTTGGGGAAAAAATTAAGCCCCAAAGAACCGCGGGCCGTTGCCAGGTTACACATATATTGTTAGTCATGTATTCTTGTATATAAATCGCTGTAGTGCAATGTACATCAGCCTGGAGTACGATCCACCGCCTAAACGAATTTGCTGCATAATGGGGTACAGCTTTTGTCGAGCCGATTTCGCAAGGCATCCACACTTCTACGCGATCGATCGCCTTATCATAAACATAAACCCTGCGACACCACGCAATGAACAGCACGCGCGAACCAACCTTTGAAGCCTATCTACATCTTTACCCAATCAACGCTCCGCCACGTTACCTATAACATAATCCCTGCAACACAGCCTACGTAGATGTCCGTGCAGATTAGCCGCATCCCAGTCATACAGCCAGCCATGTCTGCAGGCCTGCAGCCACGGAAGGACAAATCATGGGCAACTATCATACTCATCTGGACTCCATACAGTAACTGTTGGCCCGGCCCATGCACCCAAAGCAGTCCTAACCAACTTAATTCGCCTGTCACTACACCCTCAAAGCACTCCTAACCAATTAAACTCACCTATAACTACACCCCCAAAGCAACTAAACTCGCGTTCTACTACACCCATTTAAAAAAAACTTATATATATGCCACGGACGGACAAAACCATACTCCTAACCAATTAAACGCGCCTCGAACCACACCCATTTAAAAAAAACTTGCATATGAGAACCGACGGCCCTTTTTTTATAGCCCGCTTTTCAAACCGCCTTCGACGGACGGGCAAAAACCACATGCAGCTATGTAACTGTTAACTCTGAACGACACACCCCCCCACAACGCTCCTAACCAACTAAACTCGCTTCTAACCACGCCCATTTAAAAAACCCTTATATATGAGCACCGACCACGCTTTGTTATGACCCGCTTTCCAAATTGCCTTCTCTCTTCATACCATTACATTACCACCTTTTAGTTTCCCTTCCACAGTCAAGATTCTCACGCTATCCACCTTGATCAGTCGCTTCGTTACATACCACCCGACATGAAATTATCCACCGAAGCAATCATTGGCATTCTCAGCGTTATTGTCGGCGTTCCTCCAGCGTGCCTGGTATTTTGGAGTATGGCGAGAAGAAAGAATCATTCAGACCAAATTCCGGGTGAGGCAGTCCTAATATATCAACTTTCTGTATAAACCTCACACGTGGCATGGCTGACGGCCTACCAATGTAGTTGACGACAATACTCACCGTACCCCGCCGATTTTGTTTCTGCCGACGATGGTCGTTGTCCTTTTACATGCTACCATACTACAAGCCTCCAACAGCGCCACCGTTCTTTCACCTGCTTGAATTAAGTTATTGAGAGAAGAGAAGCTCGACAGGATTTCCTTGGACTCGGTTGAGTGTAGAGGGTCGATGTGGTTCAGAGGTGGACTGATTGGAAGGTTCAGTTTCCAGAACAGGTCTCGAAAGTCAGGGGTGGTAGATTGGGTGGAAGATGATATCGAAGTAGAGTAGACATTGTGAGGCGTGGATTGAGTGATGTCAACTGTTGTTCAGAATGTAAATATGTTTTTATCAAACGGGATCTTCGAGGTTATGGGAAGCCTGTCATATCGCTACTCGGGGCATACATACTTACATATATTAGTTTGTAAAGATATAATTTCAAATATAAAGTGACTCAAGTACAGCTTTCTAAGCATCATTCGTGTAATCATTAGATGTAATGTCAGGTGCAGAAGACGAAAGCGGCAGTATTCGCGAACACACCGCGAAATGTTCGTTATCAGATGGCCAATTGGGTGTCGATAAGGATTTTGAAGGTGAGAGCTGCTTCGGATTAAGCCGAACAACTTCCTATGCTTGGTAACCATAAGCGGTGAAACATTTGGTACGTACTGTTGGCTTGGCGTTCCTCGTCGTTGTCAAGCGCTGCGGGGTATCCTTGTACAGCGTGTCCCAAACAGGTACCAGTAGAGCACTCGTTAAAATAAGGTGTACAAGGAAATGCCTAGGTATTGGATCGGAGTATTTTTTATTCAACGTTACATACTTTTCCGCCTCAGGGTCGATTTTGTCTCTGGAATAGCGATGAATGATTCTGCGCATATTAGCAGCTTTTCTCGTCGTACCGTTACCGAAACCCCTTCTGCCTATAAAATTGTAGCCCCGCCTCCACTTCCTACGGCTTCTGAGTTGCTTCGCAAACATTCTCTTTGAACATTTCGTCGGCTCAGTTACCTATACACTACTCTTCTCAACCCCCGCCTCCATCATTCTCCTCGTTACCTACCACCCAGCATGAAACTCTCTACCGAAGCAATCATTGGCATCATCAGTAACTTCGTGGGTCTTTCTCCGGTGTTGCTCATCATCTGGAGTATGAGGTCTAGAAAGCCCACACGATCTCCTGCCGGTGAAGCAACCCTTGGCCACTGATTATTATTGCACACTTTCTGCGGGCGTGGCATGACTGACGGTGGTTCATTGTAGTCGAAGACGAAGTCCGGAGCCCCGAAGGAAGCAGCACCGTCGTAATTGTCGTATCGATACCGGAATCTAGGCAGTAGGCCTCGCCACCGCTCGGTTCGCACACGAGGGAATACGGAGGGATAGACAGGCAAGAGAGGCGATTGGAGGGACGAGGAAGTAGGGATATGAATAGGGTAGGGGGAACATGTATGATTGTTCTAAATGGAAAACATTGTTAGGATTACCAGCATGGGGGGTTAATCCAGGGGTGAAGAATCCATTCTACAAGCACTACCGAACCCATAGCCTGCTACAACGGTACACTCCTCATTCCCGGTCATTCGCCGCATAACCTCAAGGCCTTCTCTTCCGAGGATGATGTAAGGTGTTTATTCATAGGTTGGATAGACTCCAGAGTTGTCTGAATGCTTCCAACACAATCACCTGTCGTCCGTACTCCCAGCTTCCACTAGTATTAGTCTGAGTTGGGTTCAAGTTCATAGCTTGCTGACTCCGAGTTCTCGGCTCCGTTCTTTGGCAGTCAACTCCGGGTTGGCTGCAATTGACACCACCCCTCTAGATCCAGGAAATTCTTGCTCAAGGAGACTGTCGGCTCAGTGATTTGGTTCCCGGCATCAATGCACTACATACTTCAGCATCGGATCTTATCTTAGTTCCACATCGTATCTTATCGGTCGTCCGTAGACTCAACCGTCAGACCACTAGCAGGAGCACAACTTACAAATTGAGAGTATTTGGCCCAGATTATCCCAATAAGCTTGACTAGCCCTCAAGAAAGTTGTTGCCTTTAGTATCCCGGACAATATGGGTATAAAGAACTCAATTGCGCCCTATTGGCGAATCTTTTGTAAGAATAGATTTTTCGGAACTACTTCCGAGTGAGACATTCAACAATCATGGCAAATAGGTAGCTATGTGCACATGCGCACGTGCTAGTACTTGCATATGGAAGAAAAAATCGGGAATGTTTAATCCCTGCTCCCGTAGAAATTTTATACGGATCGGAGTTAAAACATTACCGATTGCGTTTACCCTGTGCGAACACAACTACCATAAGAAAAGAGGGGGGTTTTTGACAACTGTCCTAATAGGTTGTGATGATATAGCCGTTGTTGGATCGTTTTTGACTGTCTATGGACCTTACTCAAACGATATCGAAACCGTTTTGCCATGGTTGTAAAAGGGCAACTTAGGACCATCGTCAAAAACTTCCCTTGTTTCATATTATGCGTATGCCATGGAGTTTCTGGAATTATTCCCAAGTGAAACAATACAAACATTCTTTGGAATAACAGGAAACTAAAATAGCGTGGATTCAAGGACCTGCTTTATAATGACTGGACATAAGAACCTCCCTTTAAAGCTCCCGTAACAGCCACCAAAACACCTCATCTTCAGTTATCTCGCCACTTTTCGTTTGTCAACCAATTCACAACCTCCGACCTGTAACTGTGTAGCATTTCCATATCCACTGAAGCGATCATTAGAATCGTCAGTGTGTTTGTGTTGGAGCGGTTCTTGGAGTACGTCATCACGTGTCTTTGGGTTAGGGTTGGCTGCGAGTATTTAGGCTACGTTCTTAGACTTAGATAATGACAACAACGCTTCAGTTCGGTCAAGAGAGAAGATTCGACACAACAGTTTGTTGGTCTTCCGCCAATATTGCAAATTGTCTGGAGCATGAGGAAACACAAAGATTCGCACGCAGGTGATGAACATACTGACTGCTAATACTCTTGATATGCGTAACATTACTGAGGATGTTCAATGTAGTGGACGATATAGTTCGGACCCCCGAAAGAAGCCGCATCGTTGCCGTTGTCGTATCAACCTAGGGGTGGCCTTGCTACCATACGCTTCGCCCTCTTCGCTGGGGCGAAGGATGACGAGATGTTGGAAAAGACTACGGTGAGCTGGAGAGTATGGTTTTGGGGTTTACAGAGACGGGTACGGAGAAGGGATATGTATGTATGATCGTGCCGAATGGAAGGAATTTTGTGATCACCGGATATGCCGCATCCATTCGAAGACTAAAAAGACGTTTCGAACCGTACTCAAAGCCACCCCGTTTTGATTTGAGTCTTAGTTTCGAACTCAAACTTACCGGAGATGGGATTGCTTGGGAACGAAATTACCATTACAAGTAAAATGTATGTACCTTGGCACAGATCAACCATGCACATACCGTAGGTGCACCATACATTTCCAGTCTCTTGAACAGCTTGCTAACTACCCATGTACAAAACAGGAATTCACAAAAGGCACAAAATTAAATCTGCAATTTATAAGACCACGTTTTGCTTATGACATTAAGTACATTGGTTCTTTTAACAGAGCCGAATGGGAGGTTACGTGCTCTGTGTGTTGGGAATTCGTATTCTAAGCAACATTTACCAGATTCGACGAGAGATCATTAGGGCCAGCGCCACAATGACCTAATATGGATTAGTGCATGCATATATTGAGGTGTATAGCAGGGTTGAAGGATAATTCTATTCGCTACCTCATGCATCTAAGTGTGACAGCAGATCCCCCGTTTGGTCTCAATGCAAGGCGAAAAAATTAACTGGCGAGTTGTATCCCAACCCCCCACATCGCACACCCCCACAAGTTGTGAAACGGATCGGAATGCGAGCTACATTCTATGTACACTGACGTGATTTTACTACAAATTGAGCCCCGAATGATTGATGGTGAAAATCTAACGTATTTATCCAAGACCACCCACCGTTCTTTAAAAGCCCCTGTCACGGTCACCAAAATCTCCTCATGTTCATCGACCTACCTCATCACCTCGCGCCCCCCAAAACGCCCGCCTTCTTTACCTTTTACGTGTGTAAAATGTCAATCTCCACCGAAGCAATCATCGGTATTGTCAGCATCTTCGTCGGCCTTCCTCCAGTTTTTCTTATTATCTGGAGTATGAGGTCTAGAAAACGCACTACATCTCCCGATCCTACCGGTGAGTCTGTAGGGCAGTAGATTGTGTCGGGCATCTTAGGGCCCAAGTGCGTGACTGTCGTAGGGCATAGGGCAGTTTGTAGGGCCGCACAACCCTCCTACT
>MU122124.1:196141-369891 GCA_014904905.1 Wilcoxina mikolae CBS 423.85
GAGCTCCTTTGTTCTTTAGCTCTAGACCTTCTAGACCTTTACACAATACACCAAGTTTACACCTCCCTTGACCGCAGCGCCAGTGACCGACCACATGTCACCGTCCCACAGGTTATGAGCCCTTGCGCATTTGATTAACGTATCTATCAAAGCGAAGAAGGGAGGTTCGTCGAGACGTACTTCAACAAACTTCAGTGGAGGAGAGCAGACAGCTAAGCATAACCCCCTCATACCGCCGTAGCCTAGCCAGCCGGCAGCTGATGGACGTCAGCCCGTTTAACTCAACGTAAAAAGTAACTGACGCCTTCTCAGCATCGACAAACTTCATCGACAAGGTTCAAAGGAGGAGTTTAGACATCCGACGCACCGAGATGTCAGCCAACAACCTCGCCATAAACATCGCCAAGTTCGACGGAGCGAACTACAACAAATGGGCCGGACAAGTTGAGCTCCTGTTAGAGAGCAAACACGTCCTCGGAGTTGTTACTGGAGACCTGAAGAAGCCAGAGGCTCTTGCAGAGAATGCGTCTGCCTCAGAGAGACTGGCACACGCGACGCTGATGGAGTCTTATGTCGACAAGCATGGTACTGCTAGATCGACCCTCCTGCTGACCATGGAAGAGAGACTCCAGCTCGAGTACATGAAGGTCAAGGGTGCCAAGGAGTTATGGGAACAACTCGCGGTAGACTACAAGTCGAAAGTCAAGAGGTCGAAGTTCCGCATTCGGAGAGAACTTTTGCAAGTAAAGTTAGAGGATTGTGGAGACGTTATGACCTACTCGCTTCGTATCGATAGGCTAGTTCAGGATTGGAACCTATGTGTTGATGCAGACGAGGCAGATGCAGATGATGACAAGCCGGCTGTGAGGAAGCGCAAGAAGGCGACTGTCACGCCTGATGGCAAGCACATCTTCTACCTCGTGTATGGCATCCCCAACAATGATGATTGGAAGATCTTCCTCGAGTTTATGGAGGACAAGGATGCCGAGGATACCATGTGACCTAGTGATGTCATCACCAAGATGCTAGAGCGTGAGGAAAAGCTCAAGCAGGAGAAGGGCCTTGGACACGATACCCTACTCTTTGCAAAGAAAGGCAAGGGCAGGGGCAAGGGCAAGGGCAAGGACAAGGGCAAGGGCAAGGGCAAGGGCAAGGGCAAGGGCAAGGGCAAGGACAACAAAGGAAACGGCAAGTCTGACGACAAGAAGGACAAGCAAGGTTCTAACGAAACGATCTGTCACCATTGCCAAAATAAAGGCCATATCGTCAGGGAGTGTCCAAGCAAGAAGCGCGGAGAGAAAGCCGCACCGAAGCCTTGGGCAGATAAAAAGGAAGACACCGCCGCCGCCGCCGCCGCAGCCGCGTTGACAACGACTATTGACAACTTTTGGATGGCTGCTAGCCCCGGGCCGGACGTGCCAATGACGGCTCATGATTGGTACATCGATGGTGGCTGCACTTCGCACATTTGTGGACAACGTTCACAATTTTCTAAATATACCGCATATGCTCCGGGTACCAAGCAGGTCAAGGGCTTCAATGGAGTACTGTCAGAAGCCGCCGGATATGGAGAGGTCATCTTGAAGAGCCGCCTGCCAGATGGTCAATCGGAAAACATAGTCCTGCAGCATGTGATGCATCAGCCTGGCTCTTTCAACCTCATTTCACAATCGACAATCATGGACAAGGATGTGAGAGTCGAGTCGGTCAATCACTATGGTCTGAATCTTTACAATCGACAAGGAAAGTTGGTTGCAACCGCTCCACAGGTTGGAGGCTTGTTTGTCCTGGATCGCGTCATGGATTTGGAGGAGTCCAAGATCATCTCTGTCGATATCGCTGCAGCAGCGGAGGGCTGCATGATAGCGCTTAAGACTACTGGACACCCGACGAAGTCGGCAGCCGCGAGGCGCATACTCTGGCATAGGCGATTGGCACACGTCGGACTGAAAGCGTCGGATATCGCCCCGAAGGTGGTTGATGGCATGCCGCCGCTCACAGGGAAGTGTGATTGCGACAGCTGCATCAAGGGCAAGAATGCAAGAAAGCCCTTTACCCCCGTTACAAAGAGGGCATCAGCACCTCTGGAGCTTATTCATTCGGATATCTGCGGTCCAGTCGAAACTGCAATTGGAGGAGCCCGATACATGCTTCTTTTCATCGACGACTGCACGAGGTGGACTACCTGTTACATATTAGTTCACAAATCGGAAGCCTTGACGAAGTTCAAGGAATGGGTTGCGCTTGCTGAAAAGACACATTCGGGTGCAAAACACAAAGTCAAGAAGTTCCGAACCGATGGCGGAGGAGAATTCACTTCCAAGAAGTTCACAGAGTACCTAAAGAAGGAGGGCATCATCAAGGAAACTACAACGCCATATACATCTCAATCTAACGGAGTAGTTGAGAGAGCAAATCGGACGATTTTCGGTCGTACGCGGAGCATGCTCGAGGATGCTGGGCTCTCGAAGAAGTGCTGGGCTTTTGCAGTCGAGGCTGCAGTTTATTTGAAGAATCGTACCCCGACAAGGTCAGTCGTTGGGAAAACTCCATTTGAAGCTTGGTAAGGCCCGGGTGCGAAACTGACAATCAAGCATCTGAGAGTGTTTGGCTGTTTAGCATTTGTTCATATTCCAAAAGAGAAGCGAAAGAAGCTGGATTATCGTGCGACTCCAGGCATATTCGTTGGTTACTGCAACAGCACCAAGCAGTACTTGATATACGATCCATTGGCGAGAGCTCTTCATCGTTCGAGAGAAGTCATCTTCAGAGAAGATCGCAGGTACACAGCTCCGAACGCTGCAGATGAAGCGATTTTATCGGAACACTTCTATCATGAGGTAATCCCAGAGGAATCGGATGATCGCTGGAAAAACAAATATGACGCCCTGAAGAAGCAAATTGAAGCTTCAAAGCTAACCGAAGAAGGCAATTCTGGACGTCAAGCACAAGAAGAAATGGTTGAAACTACAGTCGAACATCCAATTGTACCTCCTACGCAGTCCTCCACGTCGGAAACGTCGCAGATACAGCCCTCAACGTCACAGACTCAAAAGAAGAAGAAATCGAGAGCCTTGGCTGGCCTCGACACGTCACTTGGCTCCGCTTGGGCTGCACCGCCAGAAGGAAGTCGAAGAGCTCGACCGCCCCCGGGTAAGCTGGCTGAATCCTCACAACTAGCTGCAGAGGATGAGGAGTACGAAGAGGATCTTGCACCTATGTACACAGCAGTCATGGTATCCGTAGGCCACGGTACTGCTCAGGATGGAATTGAGGACCCAAAATCCTATAAGGCTGCTATTGAAGGTCAACAGGCAGCTGAGTGGGATTCCGCGATGAAAGAAGAGCTGAAAGCGATTGTCAATCACAAAGTCTTTGACCCTAATTTCGTCGAACTTCCAGAAGGCAGGAAAGCACTACCAAGCCACTGGGTTTACAAAGTCAAGCGAGATGGTCACGGTAAGATACAGAGATTCAAAGCGCGCCTGGTAGTCGGTGGAAATCATCAAATAGAAGGAATTGATTACAAGGAGACATATGCTCCGACGGCAAGACTTGGCCACGTCAGGATGGCCTTGGCTATCGCAGCAGCATATGATTTGGAACTACACCAGATGGACGTCTGCACGGCGTTTCTTGGAGTCGATCTGGTAGAGGAAATCTATATGCATCCCCCTCAGGGCTAGTACCGTTTGAGCGATAGAAAGTTGCCAACGACATCGAAACCAAAGACATCTCGGGTACTTGTGATGAGACTTCGGAAATCGCTGTACAGCCTGAAACAGTCATCTAACATCTGGTACGGAGAATTCAAGGCCTTTGTCATCTCGATTGGATTTGAACCGTCAAGAGTTGATGGTGGTCTATTTATACTCCGCGACAAATCCAAGGTAATTGCCGCGGTGGTACTGTACGTTGACGATCTGTTGGTTCTGGGCAGCGACATCGGAGGAATCAAGAAGCGATTGGCAAATCGATTCAGGATGCACGACTTGGGAGAAGCATCGTTTTACCTGGGTATGACGATTGAGAGAAATCGCCATCTCCATACCGTCGATATCCACCAGCAAGCCTTCCTCGATGCTGTGTTACACAAGTATGGAATGCACGATGCCAAAGCCGTTTCGACTCCGATGAGTATCAAACTTCATAAGCGAAAGGCTGACGAAGATTCTTGTGACAAGTCGCTGTATCAGTCAATGGTTGGAAGCCTCATGTACTTGATGACTGCCACAAGGCCGGATTTGGCATATGCAGTGGGAGTTCTTAGTCGGTACAACGCAGACCCATCCAAAGAGCACATAATCGCTCTCAAGCACGTCTTCCATTACCTCAAAGGTACTAGACATTTTAAACTTCGTCTTGGAGGAGATCCGGGAGGCCGACTTCAAGTCTATGTGGATTCCGATTACGCTGGAAATAAGGACGATTTCAAATCGACATCGGGAATGGTTATCAAGTTCGGAGGAGCAGTCGATTGGAGATCCAGGAAGCAGAAATCAACCGCTCAGTCGACCACAGACGCGGAGTACTATGCATTTGGCGCCGCTTGTATGCGAATCACCCATCTAATGCACCTGATGAAGGAGATCGGCATTGATTCGGACGTCCACCCTATGGTCTACACGGATTCCCAATCGATGCTAGGTAGCGTCAAGAACCGCATTTACCGCGGCACCGAAGTTGCGCATATCGCTACAAAGTTCCACTTGGCTGCAGACATGGTATGAGAGAACCAATTCGATATGGAGTACATTGCAACTACGGAGATGCTCGCAGATGCACTCACGAAGGCATTGGCGAAGCCGGCGTTTCTGGAGCACTGCCACGGCATGGGTTTGATCATTGATGAGATGGAATAGGTTGGGCCCCCGCTTGTGATTGGAGGATATGATGGAATAATCGCGGGCGTTTACTGTTTGTTTTGGGGCACTGCACTTTACTGTTTGCTTTTGGGGCACTGCACTGTTTGTTTGTTTGGTTTGTTTGGATCGATACCCGCCCCAGGAGGAGTGTAGGGCAGTAGATTGTGTCGGGCATCTTAGGGCCCAAGTGCGTGACTGTCGTAGGGCATAGGGCAGTTTGTAGGGCCGCACAACCCTCCTACTTATAGAGGAGCTCCTTTGTTCTTTAGCTCTAGACCTTCTAGACCTTTACACAATACACCAAGTTTACACCTCCCTTGACCGCAGCGCCAGTGACCGACCACACGTCACCGTCCCACAGAGTCAACCCGTGATGGACTTATTGATTGCCCTCGCGCTACTCGGAAGATGACTGACCGCGGTGTAATGTAGTCGACGATCATGTTCACACCCCTGAACGAAGCCGTTCCATCGTCGTCGTCGTATCCATACCCGAATCGAGGTCGTAGGCCTTACTCCGTACGTTTTACCTTTCCAATAAAGCCCGGAACGTTTTGCGTCTAGGCTCGACGTAACACTTTGATGGACTTAAGCTGATATGAAGTAGTTAAAAGTCAAGCCTCGGTGGGCTATTATGGAGAGGCACGGGAACGGTAGAGTTGGTGGTAACTCAAGGAATAGTAGTAAATGTTACAGAAGGCAAACGGATTGTTCAGCTATTAAGAAACATCTGTTTGTTCCATAGTCGTTTACAATATGTACCTTAGAGGGAGATCGATAAAACTTGCAAGCCTATTGAAAGCGTTTTTTGGTTATAACCCTTTTTCCACTCATATATCATCCTTATGGAAGGCTTTTACTTCAAGGTACGTCTTGTCGAAATGGTTTTATAAGGGTGACAAGTGAAAAACGTCTTTCAATAGGCTTACTGGTTTTGTCGGCCCCCCAATTAGGTATCGAGAACACGATGTTATCGCTGAGGGAAAGAGAAATATTAAAAGCCAATGATTCCCACCTAACGATTCTTTACGGATATCAAGATCCAACACTGAAGGCTTTACTTTCCACAGAAGTGGTTCGAGGGATCTCATGGCCTTGTTGCGAGTTTATCCCCCCAAACCAGACCGGTGGTGCAGAGTAACACAAATGACAAAACTGGATGTAACGAGTGATCATCTATGATTCTTATCCTGCATGTTGACAAAAATTAAATTTACCTCATTCGGTGAGAAAAGGCCATTAAGCCCCATTTACGGCATTACCTGAAGTTTGGAGGCGCAGCAAGTTGCAATATCTGCAAGAGTCCCAAAGTAGTGGGTTTTTGTCGGTGGTGCCCAGGTGGTGCCCAGGTAGTGCCTGGTCAGGTCCATCACGCACTCAACGAGAAAGTTGGTTGCTGGATAAAAAGCAAAGATAAAAAGCAAACATACTTCTGGCGACAATCGATGTCACGGATGCACCCAATCATGTTGGTCTATGGGTAGAACAGTGCACTTTAATTGAAAAAAACTAACGAGAACAACTAGCTGGACCGCATCTACAGGGTTAGGGTTGTTACTGTAAAGGCTGCCCTCAGCATGTACATAACCATCAGACGCTCTGTTACCGCCCCCTAGTTCCTCACTTCTTCACTCACGCTTGCATTTACCTTTCACAACGCACCCGCTTTCATCAAACATTCCGTCTGAACGTGCTCATACTGAGCGAAGCCAATCATGACTATATCAACAGAGGCAATCATCGGAATCGTCAGCGTTTTTGTCAGTATGTTTGTTGGCCTCCCTCCAATTTTCCTCATCCTATGGAGTATGAGGAGACGAAATGGTTCCGTTGCCGGTGGGAAATCCTTGAAAATTGAGCGAGTGCTTTCACTCTACCCACTCGCGCCATACTGACGGTGGTTTTATATAGTCGATGATGTACAGATCCCCGAAATGTTACCCATGAGGAACCGCTCCGTCGTCGTTGTCGTATCTATACCCGAATCCAGGCAGTAGGTTACACCTCCGTATGTTTACCCTTCCATAAAGCAAGCGGAACCTAGAGGATTCTCGTAATGTTCAGCCAGATACAGTACCATTACATAGGCTGATTACGTTCAAAGTCACACCATGCGGAGAATTTCAGGGAGATGAGGAAATTGTAGAGCCGACGGCGGCTGAAGGCAGGCGGAGGTGCCCGATGTAATTGGGCAAGGCAATGTAATCTTCATCGACAAATCTATATCTTGTAACTTCACAGTTTTTTGAAATTTAAGCATACTCTTGAATAGTCTTATAATGGCACTACGCGCGCCTCCAAACCTTGAACTGCAATATCGAAGACGTGATATGGAGGTCCGAAAGACAGGTTGTGGTGGATATGGCGAATAAGTGTGTCACTGCGACGCCTGGGCGCATACGTAGCATAGACAGCTGATTATATGAACACTTTCTAAGGAGACGATGCACAACCTCTGCCACACAAAACGCGACATACCCATTTGTGAGAAAGGGAAAAACCATCCTATTCGGAATCCTGTATCGAGGAAAATAAGGCTGTAGATAGTGTGTACGTTAGTGCGACGCCTGGGAGATCGGATGGCAAAACTTACTTGAGCGAGCGCACTGATCAGTGGCCCAATCAGGACGGAAGACCATCCAAGTAGAGCTAGTTTACGGCTGGTTCATTGCATAATCCTTGTCATATCCCGCGCCGACGTTCCAGTATCTCTGTCTTGCATACAGATGGCATGACTTGCGCGGGGAGTGCGGGGTAGATAAAAAGAATTCGGACATCCCAATTCAGGAATTGATTTTTGCTGTGAGAGCTGAGGGGTGACTTGGGGGGGAAGTGGCTAACACAGATATCTGCAACTCTACTGTACTATTTCTAGACAAATTCTGCCCCGTTTAACCAAATATCGCACATGGTGTCTAGATAATTCCCTGTTATGTGAATAGTTTTGCCAGAAATGAGGTGTCCGAGTTTTTTTCCCTGCCCCAAGTAATTGATCTGTTTCGCAAATTGTAAGATATAATTGTCACCTACTTATAATTACTTGTGGTGAGCACATAACCGTACAAACTCTCCAGCAACTGACTTCCCACGTTCTTCTTCCACCCACCTCCACAGTCGCCCTTCTCCACTCACTTTTCGTTACACCATTTGTTCTGGCATCCTAGATGACATTATCTACCGAGGCAATAATAGGAATTGTCGGGATGTTTGCCAGTGTCTTAGTGGACCTTCCACCAGTGTTTCTCTTCCTCTGGAGTATGAGGAGACGGAACGGGCCCGTTGCAGGTGAGGCAATCCTTTACAACTGAGAGTCAGCTATCACCCCACACACCACGTACTGACGGTGTTTTACTATTGCTGACGACCGTTTACCGACCCCCGGGCCCGAAAGCTCATACACGAGGAGCCATTCTGTTTTTGATGTCGTGTCGGTGTCAGGATCCGAGATGTAGCCAATACATGTAACTTTGCCTTCGTTCTCTCCCGGAATCTTGATAATACCCTCTCTTGCTAGTTTCTGGCAGACTTCTTGCTAACACATACGGTCCAAATTGGTGCAGAATCATTACCATAACTAGCGAGAAGATGTTAATGAAGAGGGAAGGGTTATGGAAAATCGGTATCCAATATGGTTATTCAGAATGAGAATACGCGTAGTAACGTATTTAAGCCAAAACATCATTTCATCACACACTTTAAGAGACATGCATTATGAAATCCCGATGTAAAAATAGTTGAAATAGCTTATGTACTTACCATGGTCGCGGCGGGTTACAGAGTTGCTGAACTTATCGTGAGGGGTGAATACCCAGGCTCGTAGGCGCACAAACCCTGGCGGTGGATATTGATGATATATCAACGAACTTTTTCTCCCGAACAGCCTCAAGATTACAGTGAGTCGTTTTCTTACTTTTTCAACGACAGAAGAAAAAGGATGAGGCTCTGCATAGCTTCGCAGCATTGACCACAAATCCGCTGGAAGCAAAGTCTTGGGTTGTGGCCCGAATAAGGGTACCTGAACAGGAGAGGAGGTATTTACCACCGCGAGAAGCCGCATACCTTCCTTGCAAAAGCGGTTGAGTTGCTGGTTCGGATCTAATCAATACTATCTTATCTAATCTTGTCAATCTCCATTCAGATATCAATTACTGTACTAGTACATCTACTAGACAGATCGATTAGATGCGATTAGATGAGATTAAATTGCAATATTATCACACACTTCAGCCTCGACTCTCGAGCATCGAGCGCCCTACAGCTAACCTCTAATATTGACATGCTTCATCTAATATCTTTAATACTCTTCAGTCTGTAATATTGTTGCCTTCTCGCACCAATGGATACCAGTGTTTACTGCCAAAAGTGTGCATTAGTAAACAGGATTCATGATTTGTAGACCGCCGACGGTGCCACGGTGGACAAGAGTTTAATACAGAACTTATTCTTGCGCAGCATGGTGGACTTTAGGTTCGGAATGAATATCATAAAACGGTTTGAGGCGAGAATCTTTCTATGAATCCTCGGAGATGTTGTATTGGGTTGCAAACTTGCTCCTCTCGAGTAAGTGCTCCCGACGGAAAGCTCTAATCCAATCCCCTCGTGTGCATCCCTGTCAAAATTTGTTGTGTGCATCCCTGTCGTCTGTGGTGTATAGTGGGGCGCATCTAAACGGGGTCGGTGTCTACGTTTTTGTTCAGCCATGGCCAGGGGTTAAAGTGGAGTCGAGTGAGATAGCATGTTTTAGGCTTTTTTATTTTTCCTGGGGAGCCGCAGTTTTCAGGGTTAGGATGGTCTCCCCTATCATGTGACATCCAAAAAGGGAAACTGGCGTGGCATTTGCAGCTGGGTAATAGCTTTTGGCCAATAAGATACGATTTTTAAATTTTATTTCCCATGTATCCATTATCAGCCACCTATAACTGTGTAGACTCTCCTTCACCTTCCATCCACTATCCCGTTCGTCCATCAACTCACTCACCTTTTTCAACCACACTGTCTATCCAGTAATCAGATGACTATATCTCCAGAGGCAATCATAGGAATCGTTGGAGTTTTCGCCAGTATTCTCGTCGGCATTCCTCCAATTTTCCTCATCTTCTGGAGTATGAGAAAACGAAGCGGATCCACTGCTGGTAGGACTATCCCAGCTACTACTTATATCTCATCCCCGGCATATACACTGACACAGTCTGATATAGCCGACGATCGTATACCAACCCCCGAAACCATCACCTCCCAAACGTTACCTACGCAAAACCGTACCGTCGTCGTGGTGGTATCTATCCCCGAATCCAGGCAGTAGTCCTATCACCGTACGTTCCTGCCCTCCAACTCTGGGCAATCCACATCAGATTTCGGTATCAACTAACTTACCCGAAGGTGACCCTACAGTCCCCGCCCGACCATAATGAGATGACGAAACTGAGAAATCGGACAATAGTGAGTTCAGTGTTACCGATTGTTGAGGGTTGGGATACATATATTATTGTCTTGAAACCCAATAAACATTGTCGAGTGTAAAATCGAGTACTTGAAGGAGTAGAGCTCTTGCAGGGTGTGATGTGATAAGATCGGGTTTTTGGCGATTAGGAGGAGTGATCGTCGACTGCAGCACAGCAAACAACAGCCTTGTTGTGGTGCAGTTGTTGTGGCGGAGTCCAGGTGTGGTTGTACACGATGGCTCTAGGCTGAGCATCCGAATCAGGCCGTAGTTCGGGTGCGTTCGCATAGACTAGGGATGCCGAACCAGGCTGTTTAGTCCTACCTCACCACCCCTGTGAAATAGCCGCATGATAAGATAAGATCCGATACCTGATTCCGAATGATCATCGGTGATTAACATGTAGTAAAGCAGATAATCCCAAACAAACAGAGATTCTACACGTAAAACCCAAACTGGAACCCCCACAGACCACAAAAAAAGGTGACCATACCAAGAAAAGGGGAAAACAGCGAGCTTGTGTCTAGAGATTGCAGAGGGTTGAAGGTGTTTTACCCAGGGTCGGGTATGCAGTGCTTGTATGGCCAATCGGAAATAAAAAGCTATTTGCCGATGTTGTATCTTTTATGTAGGTTGACGGTGTAGAGATATATGAGTTTCTTCCTAATGGATAGAATTGAATGGGCATGAACCATTATTTGATGAGGAAAGTTGAGCTCTTTTTCGGGGAAGAGGTGTATTTGCAATTATGGAACGACTGAAAAATGTCCTAGACTCCATCATGGATACTGTAATACTCACCTCATCGTCTAAATAAGCCTTTAGTCTCTCAAATCTCATGCTAACCCTACTAGGGATAGACATCCGGATCAGGTGAAGATTCTATACTTATTTTTCCCTGCGAATCGAGGTGATGATAAGATTCCATATTATACAAGTTCGAGTCTTGTAAGAAAACCAAAAGTGAGTACCCCTTGGCTGAATCTCCATCCGCTGTACGTCCCCACTCGTCAACACCAGGAACTAAATCTCGCGAAAGTTTGCACGACATATCACTCACATTCCACACCGTCCAACCTCCCGAAGCTTAAGAAACTTTAGAAACAACTTCTCAACATCACATTGAATCCACTATCATCTAAACCGGGAGTGTGTCGTATCTTCTGAAACATCGATCCAGTAGAAACGCAGCATTTCGAGATCAAAAATTTCAATATAAATTGTACAGTTGCGTCGAATTAGTGATAGTACATGACAACCACCAAGTTCGGGAACACCATTTTTACCAATATCACCGTGCAATCTAAACTGCATAGCTGGTATAATATACAAAGGACCTCAAAGAAACTGAATCTATCATTTGCTGCACCATCATGAGCGTTGTTGTCGATTGCGGACACTTTCGATGGGGCTCAAGTTTTGTGCGTTCTCTCACTTTTGCGACGCTGCTGTACCAGGTCCGTGAATGCATCAGTGGCGGAGCGTTTGGACCTAGGATAGGCCGGTCAGAATTTCAGAGCGTGGCGTAATATTTATTGAGTGTCTGATTGCTTTGATATGGGTACGTACTCTAACTGCATCGATATCATTAACAATCAATTTTGTGTAGCAGGAGAGCAGCGTGAGAGTGTAAAGTAAGTAAAAGTGATAGCAATGTAGAAAATTGAAGCTACGATAAAAGACGCAGCGGGATTGCCTCCTGATTACCTTGCGCCGGAGTAGGAGGGCGATTCAGGCAAGGAGTAAAACGAGCGAGAGCAGTAAAGATCAACAGATACTTACAAAATCTCCGTTATGGGTGACCGGTAATCTAAAGTACTCGCTCGGTATACCTCTCGGGGGTCTCGTTATTACACGGAACCCTAAGAACTCGGCCCACCTCTTTTTCCACCACAACAACTTTCACTCCTGCTACTCCCACTACTCCTGCTATTCCTACTACCCTCCTCTATACCCGCAACTGAAACACCCTTGCGTAGGCTATTCGAAGCCTGGGAGCCGGAACTGTCGCAGATTTGAGTGGGAATACACGGTAAGACTTGCTATCAGCGCAAGCAACGTGAAAAGCAGCGGGAATAGCAGAAACCGCGTGGGAGCGATGGTGGTAGTGGTGGCGGTGGAAATGAAATAGTGTGGTAACACGTAGTACATTGCGAAGTTCTGAGTGCGTGGCCGCTGCTTCTCGGTGAATGGCTGCAAAGTCCCTCTCAGCCATGGACCGAGAGTAACGGGGAAGAGAAGCAAGAGTTCACAACGAGGGGGGGGGGTTTATCGGAAAATCAGAGAGACGCCAGGATGCTAAGGTCTCCGATCGGTCCCGGTACTCAGCGGCGGATCGAGCAGGCTAGCTTCCAATCTTCGGCCTTTGCACTAGGGTGTCGGCGCGCCGGATTACTTCACTGTCTGGTCCGGTATCCGGCGGGGAATGTAGTACGCCAGCTTCTGATCGCTCCCGCCGATCGCTCCCAGATGTAAACCCGATCTGCGGCCTTTGCACCAGCCAGTGTAGATGTCTCTGATTGATTCCGTCATCAATAGTTTGTATTGATGGTGCAACTTCATCTCATCTCCAATCAATTCACGTTTCGACAACCCCGCTGCGGACAAGAAGTTTAACTGATGGAGTTTCCAGCGCTGAAGTGTGCCCTTGTATCATGCCCAGACACTTAGACCTGTCATCACCCGCCGCACAGTGCAGCCCAGCCCTACGGGGTTAACCCTAATGCTTGCGTAGTGACCACACCTCATTTATATAGCCTGACACCAGTTGGACATCTCACCATAATACACGGATATAGCCGAATCGTAGGTCTGGGGCGTTGGAAACACTGGGGTATCATCCACACATCATTTAACCGGTAGTCTGAACGCATTCCCGTACAGAGAAAACATGATTGCTGTCATCCGCTCGGGGTCGCATCTCAGCTGCTCACTTTATTCAGGAACCCTCACCGACCCGTACCACCCGACTTCCGCATGGGCCGCATTTGTGCTTTTTGCGAGTTAAAAATAGAGCGGCTCTAAGGAGGTTAAGCATATTGCATAATGCATAATGCAGGTTGCAGGGGGGACGCGAGTTGTTTGCCGAAACAACGCAAGGAATGTTTTCCCCGATTCGTGTGTGGGCTAAGCAACGTAGACATCAATTCATAGAGCTTTTCGTATGCGAGCGAGTGAGAGGTGAGGCGAGGTAGGTATTATATATCACTTTTGTATGTAGTTTAGGTCGTCGCTTTGTACCGAGTCTCTGCGCCCAATTGCCAAAGGTAAAGTTAGAAAACGAGTTTGCTAATTCAACAGACGGATATCGCAGCTAACTAAGGGACGGTGGTTAGGTATCGTTGAACGCGGGAGCAAGTTAGACTCAATAGGCCTCCGGCTATGGCCAGGAGAGGTCGGATGTTTCAGGTTTTGCATGATGGAGCGCGGTGGTGAGACAGCTTTGAACCACATAACGGTTGTATCTTCCGAGCATGTGAGCGTATGGGTGCGCGCCCTACAGTCCCACCATTCCAACCATAACTGACCGCATCATAGATATTCGAGAGGTTACTTACAAGGATGTCGGCTATCCCATGCTTAAGACGCAATGTCATCCGGAACATTCTTCCCATCGGGTAGCACAGCACTCATCTCAGCTACTCTCACTTAGTCAGGAACCTTCACCGAGCTGCCCCATGCGAAGCCGCATCGGAAACTGCCGCTGGTACCGATCTCGGTTACTTGGTTTTTTCTTGATTTTCAGAGTTAAAAATAGTTCGCAACTCTGGGAAGGTTAAGCTTTGCATATGGATCCACAGAGTGTAGATGTCAGCGTATCGGGTACAGCCACACTTGTTAACCGAAAACTAATATGCGAGGCATCTTCCCTGACGTCTGACAGTTTCAACTGCGGGGACTAAGCAACATCAACGTCAACGTCAATTCACACAACATTTTCTATGAACGCAGTTCGCTGTGTTTTTCACAACTTCGCTTGCCTGGTACGCGACACAAAGCAGGGAGGTGAGGTTTCAGCTTCATATTTTCTGAAATTGCGGATGAAATAGACGCTCTCCGGTGAGCGGTGACATGGTTCAGGGATGCAGTAATCGCCAAGTTCAGGCACCGTCCCGAGAGGTTTCTTCTGTCACACACGTACAATATTCCCCACTTCTACACTGCCAACTTTCCATCTAGATTCGATGTGGCCATGGATCGCCAGGGGTAACTTTCACAACCCTTACATGTTCCAGGCAGCGGTACCGTTTACTCATCATCCCTCCCCTTTCATAAAGCCCACATTCCCACAAAACCGATACGACAAAACATCACACCCACACAAAAATGCCACCACGACTCCCACTTTTCGCCGCACTCTTGAGCGCCCTGACACGGTATGCAGTCACAATCCCAACAACCGATCCCCCAACCCCAACCGGGATCCACCCACGTGCAACCCCCGCCATAACCTCCGTCCCCCCGCTCTACTCCGGAATCTGCTCCGAACCCATCTACCACATCGAAACCATGCCGTTTGTCTCCTCCCTCCCCCCTTAGCCGGTCCTACTAACCCCGCAAAGCCAAGGCTACTTCTTCGCCCCCTGGCTCGGCTGCGACCCCGTCCGCCCCGACTGCTGTCCCAGCGACTACCCCGCCTACGCATTCACCGTCGGCACCGCGCTCCCCACCGGCACCCCCAGCGATTTCCGCATCGCTTCATGTCCGCAAGGCTTCACAATGGGCACACAATCCCGCCAACCCGCGGGCGTATCCGGAGTTTGTTGTCCGCCGTGAGTCTCCCCTCCCCTCCCCCCTTCCCGCCAACCAACGGAGTATCATAGATCCTTCACCCCGCTCGAATCCTCCGGCGCAGACTGGTTTCAATCCGGCGCCATGTGCGCGCGCACCATGAACCAGAGCGAGCTCCGCGCTAGTAATAGTAGTACCTGGCGGGTAATCATGACGGCGGTTGAGTTTCCGACTGTTGCAGCTACGTCGATACAGATGCCGGATAGGTTTTCGAATCGGTTTGTTGCCGTCGGGTTTTATATGGATCCTTCGGCTACGGCGACGGGGGTAACGGGGGCGACGAGTGCTGCGACAAGTTCTGGATGTGCTGCAACAACTATCCAGACGACTGGCAAGACGACGGGGGGCACAGGGAGCTCGGGGGTGTCAGGGGGAGCGGTGGCAGGTGTGGCGTTGGGATCGGTGTTTGTGGGTGCGGCGGTAGGCGCGGCGGTGATGTGGTTGTTGTTTATGAAGCGGCGGCAGGGCGGAGAGCAGCATGCTGCAGGACCCGGGCTGGTGGAGATGAATGGAGCGGAATCGGCGAAGGGGTTAGTCGCGCAGACGCAGTATATTGAGATGGATGCGGGGGTGCGTAGACGGGAGTTGGAGGGGGATGGGAGGAAGTACGGTATTGCTGGGGGAAATAGGGAATAAGACATATGTTGTAGGGTAAGTGACATGGGGGAGAGATGTATATTAAGTAATGTTAAGATGTATTTATGTGTCCAACCCAGAATGGGAGGCTTGACGCCTGGTGAGAGTGATTTTCGGTGTAAGCGGTAAAGGATATTTTTTTTTTAGTGGAAGGAGGATATTTGCCTCTTTATGCGAAATACTTATCGCCTGGTACTGATTTGAATCCACTGTAATCTATGTAGCAAAATGTACTTAGTATATCCAGTGCAAATATCAAGAATTAGACATCCCAATACCCGTTCGATGAGTGACCGATCATGATTCTGACGATTCTAACGAACGGGCTCGTATTAAGTCACATCCCACGTAGCAACACAAAATAGAATCAAATGATGTTTCCCTGTCTTGCACATTTTGAGCCACGCCAAACTTCAAACACTTCCTTGTACATATCCATCGAAAATAAATGCCCAGAGTCCGGGGTAAACATAAAAGTGTAGCCTGAAGAAACCAGTGGTATCGACGCTGAAGCCTCTTACCACTGCATTAAGAAGGCACTTAATTGAAAGTAAAAACATTCTCTAGAGAAGTCGACTTATGGATTTCACCGTGGCGTGTAACCCAGCCCCAGGATACCCGCGACCATTTAACCCGGGATGTCCCTGCGACGGCAACTAACACCGGGCCGATAGGAGACGACACTTCGGAGTGGCAAGCTAAGGACCGGTATAGGTGGATGATCCCAAACGGAGGGTAAGATTCTGCTGCTGTGCTCTTGTCAACCTCTAACTCTGTTGAGTATTTGATATAATGAGGGCAGGGCTGAGAAATTGAATGAAGCCATTTCACTTTTCTGAGCCTGCAAATTTGAGACATAGTTCCAGGGTACCCAAAGGTACTAAGGGTGAAGCTTTTAGAGATATGGAGGACACAATTTATTGACTGAGGCAAATATTCGAGTGATTGACGGTGACGCTACGAGAAACGTTCGGATTTATGGCAGTTAAGACGAAAAGTTGACACTTACCGAGATCTTGCTGCCTGGAAACCAACCTAAAGGTGGATTAAATGACCGGAAAATCCCAAAAGTACGTGTTTGCTGATGCTTGGGCATTCGAGGTACATACCTAGTTTTGTTGCGAAGAATGGTTCAGCTTGACTGAGGGCTAGTGGACGCGATGGGGTGGGCCGGGCGGCCGACCATGAGCTTAAGTTAGAAGTTTGAGCTTGAGTTTGAGTTCGAGCCAGGGCCTGAACCAGGGAGGGGGCGAGCAGAGGAAGCCTGGAGCGAAGGAAAGGAGTATATAGGGAGGGAGCGGAGCGGCAGTGGGCAGGCAAGCAGCGGCTTCAGCATCAACCCACCTACCCGCACCAGTGTTTAAGTTTTATTGGTTTAGGCTCTACACCCAGCGAAAGGCATTCGGCCTGGAACGGGAGAGTCCAGGTGGAGCGTCGGCCGCACCGGCGGCCTCCACTCCCCCGAGGCGGCAACCTCGTCGACACTTCGTTTTACTGCTTCGTCGTCAAGTCTTTTCATGTTTTCTTTTCTGCCGCGTTTCTGTTTGGTTCAAAAGTGTTTGCGAAATGTTTCTGTACATTTGGAATAACATTCGGGGGGAAGAGCGAGCCCACTAGTACAGCAACGAGTGATAAACAAAACAGCAATCTGTACATGAAACAGCTATCTCGCGTTAACTGAAATAGTGAAAGAAAAGATACATGCCTGCAAATTTCTGGTGCACGTTGAGAGACAACCGTTTAGTTGAGTGTTATTGTCTTGCCTGCATAATTGAACTCATAATTCATTTCCACACGAACATCGATGTGAAGTACTACAATTCCAGATACACGCGCACACGGAAACAAAAATCCTGATATCCGCCTTGCTAAAAAGATTCGATGAATAAAAAAAACCAGAATGATTCAAAAACTGAATCCGAAGATTAGTGTGACTAGACATGTGGAATGTACTGTGTCCAAGGTAACGTGATATAAACCCCAGTCGGTACACTGCGCAAACAAAGGACTCGATGATGATGAGGACTCGTGCACAAAGGAAAAGCGGCGCCATTATAACACCCACAAACAAGTACACGTACTAAATCACAGCCGAGATCCAAATTTTTCCCGAAGAGGGTGTAAAAATAGCTTTCCGAATCAATTGGTGGAAACTCTTGAAAAGGGCTATAACACTTCGTGCGGGCTCCTCATTATCATAGTTTTGTTTGATGGAGCCAGCCACCATCACCAATCACCACGGTCCCATATAGCTGCTGGCCATAATAGTTGCACACGAAACCCTCCAAATATATTGCTCCTGGCTTGTACGAAAAAGATAATCCTATGCAGTCATATGGACCCCCCCATAGGCTCCAAATACAATTATTGATGCAAGCTGAATTAATATCAAAGCTTTATACAGATACCCCCGTTTATCGTAAGTGTCGGGAGTACCCCGGGCATTCGATAATCTCGCAGTCAAGAAGTGATTGATGCGGGGCTGAGTGGCTTCCGAGAGTGGATGCTTGCAGGCCATGCGGTTGACAGAACCACCGGTCCCAAACAACAGGTTTCCAATTGCTTCATCTACTATGGTAGGATCTCGTACGCCGGCCGGTTTGTTGAACCAAAAAAAATACATGGCAAGGGCGCAAATGGCATGAACCAGTGTATGTAGCTCCAACAATGAGAGTGGTAAACCTGACAGCTTACGGGCGATCGCCTGTAAGATATGTTAGCACTACATTGGGTATAATATGGCATTACTTACCTGGATAGCCATCCAGCTAACTTGAATCAATGTCAAGCCCTTGGAAAAAACATCAACCTGGCTCTTATCACCAATCTGTTGAGGGTCTATCGTGATGAACACCCCCGACCTACCCAATGCAAAGATACCACATGGTGTGAGTGCCATTCTTCCATTGACGGGAACTTGAAATCGATAGTTTTCGGACAACAGGTTGGTGTCTACTTGAAAGCAACCCATTGCAGCATAAAAGCCATATTTGAGCGGGAAGGACTTCTTGTGAGCATCTGTGATTGGTTCCGACGGAGGCCCCCTGATGAGTTGTGATGCATCACTGTGAAATTGTGGCTCGAACAGGGATGGTTCCTCGGCGATGGGATTTTGAGTGAACTTGCGTAAAATCTATTAAGATCCTTGCACAATATTTTGGCTTCAAACTATTGGGATATTGCGAAAAATAAGACAAATTCGGGGAATATAAGAGCTACAAAAGCCCATTTGACTGAAGGTAGATAGTGTCAAACGGGTTCATAGATTATGGTTCATGTGTTGTCTTAGATCTCGGCCGTATGGCACGTGACCCACGACACGTAGTTAGTTCCTCTCTCCTTTCTCTCACTCTTCTACTTCAGTTCTCTAGATATGAATATACTCAATTGCATGAGTTTTTCCTCCACCTGACATTACGGCTTCAACAGGTTATGAGCCCGGCTGCTTCCATCTAGATCGACATCTATTAGTTCTATAGAGTGTGAATAAGAAAAGCTCCGGATTTCTCTCGAAGCGTACGTGGAGTACGACCCCCTATTAGTTAAGATGTCGACTGCAGTATCAACACCGATTTCAAAGCTCACAGAGCACAATTACCGCACCTGGGTGGTAGAAGCCAAGGACCTCCTGAAACATCTCAATGTCTGGCAGATAGTAGATGGCTCTGAGATCATCCCTGTGCCCCCGGCTGCACCGGCAGCATCTGGATCCTCCTTGTCTATGGCGGCACCAGACCCGCTGGATTCCGAGTATGATTTCAAGCCCGAATTGCAGGACTCGGCATACCTAAACCGCTTCGACAACTTTCTCTGAGATTGGCGGACCTACAAGAACAACTACGAGAAAGCAAATGGCACCAACTGCTCCCTGTTAGAGCCATCAATCAGAAGTCGATACACAGCGGAAAAGTACAATGATCTGAAAGTGCTCTGGGATACAATAAAGACTGATTTCGAGAAAGCTATCAAGCTCGACGTCTGATATCAGATGGCGAAGCTGGCAGCCTGCAAACTCGAATCACATTCCTCGGTAACCGAATGGATAACGGCCCAGGAGAAGTACATCAATGACATCGTCATCTGCGGGGTGACGACGGAAGACGAATGGAGAAAGTTCTATATCCTCTCAAATCTACCGAATACAAAGGAGTGGAGGAACTTCTTATCGACATTGGAACTTGCAGATAAGGCTGATACGATACCAAATATCATCATGCACCTGACAGCCTTCCAGGCCAAGCTCCGCCGAGCTCGAGGATTTGCCCCTGAAGCTGCACTGTTCGTCTCAAAGAAAGGCCGTGGCAAGAGGGGCTCGAACTCGAACTCGAACTCGACAGCAGGATCAGAAATCCCATGCTACGGATGCGGTGAAAAGGGCCACAGGAAACGAGATTGCCGAAACAAAGATAAGTGGGCTGCATACGCGAAGAAGAAAGACAACGCGAACCTGGTCTCAGCGACCCCAGCCTCGGCCTGGAACAATGATACCGAATCGTTTCTGTTTCTAGCAAGTCCTGAAGAAAACAGATCGGTGATTGCTGTCGATATAGCTTTGACGAATCGACCTGCAGACTACTGAATACAGGATACGGGTGCTACGAATCACGTTACTGGAAATCGTCATCTATTCGAATCCTTCCAGCCAATGCCAAAGGGGGAGTACCAAGTGAAGACTGCAAACAACTCCCTCATCGATGCCGTCGGCACTGGCAGCATAAGCTTCTGGGCCGAGAGACCGAATGTGAAACCGGTCAAAGTCATCCTCCAGCATGTTCTATACGTGCCAGCCTGCGGTACAAACAATCTCCTGAGTGTGATCCAATTGATGAAGAAAGGAGTCCAATTCAACCTCACACTGGAGAAGGGAGCCATAGCCACCTTCGGCTCAGCACTTGTTTACCATGCTCCATTGATGAATGACCTTTTCATGCCTCACGCCCTTCTGATCAAGACGTCAGTTGCAGCTCTGAACACCCCAAATCCCGCTGCCAAAGACACCCTGAATCCAGTTGCCGAAGTCTCGGAAGTCTACTCCAGCATCCGGCAGACGGCCGACGAAAAGGACATACTTCTATGGCACGCCCGACTTGGACACTTGTCTCTACCAGCCATCAAACGTTTGTCGAGTATCACCAAGGGAATTCAGTTACATGTCAAGAGTCCGTCGGAATGCATCTGCGAAGCCTGTATAATGGGAAAGATGTTTCGGAAACCCTTCCAGCTATTGAAACCCGAAGATAAGATTAAGACCCGTCTCCTCGAATTGATCCACTCTGATGTCATCGGCCCAATGCAAACTCAAACGATGAGTGGCTACTGATACATTATCATGTTCACGGATGACTACTCGAGGTATACAGAGGTCTATTTCATGAAGGCAAAATCCGAGGCCCCGGGGAAGTTTAAGGAATATGTGGCCAAGGTGGAGAAACAACACCAGAAGAAGGTATGCCGAATTAGAGTTGATGGTGGAGGGGAGTATGGGAGCCGAGAGAAGTTTCTTGAGTATTTGGCAGAAGAAGGAATCACCAGGGAAGTATTGACACCATATTCACAACAGTAGAATGGCCTCTCGGAGAGATGCAATCGTTCGGTAATGGACACAGCACGGTCAATGCTCAAGCATGCGGGAATGCCGAACAAGCTTTGGGCCGAAGCCGTATCCACTGCAGTATACATCAAGAATCGGCTACCAGCCAGAGCAACTCCGAATTCTATCCCGTTCGAGAGATGGAACCGAAAGAAGCCAGACATCTCACATCTCCGAACCTTCAGCTGTTTGGCATTTGCTTGGATCCACGGAGATCTGCGGAAGAAGCTCGATAATTACGCCTACAAGTGTGTAGTCCTTGGCTACTCGGCGGAAAAGACGACACAGTATAGAGTCATGAACATCTCCTCTGGCCGGGTTTTCATGGCCCGAGACATCACATTCGACGAATCAACTCTCTACTACCAGCTTCTGAAGTCACAATTACAACGTAAGGAAGTCACTCTCGAGCCTGCCGAGCCACCACCCAACAATCAGCCATGGATTGAGCAACCACCAACACAAAAGGCGACGATTCAGTTGAAAAAGGACCCGATTGACGATTACGAGGATGGAGACCTGACGCCACCACCGAAATCTCCAGAGTCTGAAACTCCCGCACCGACATCCCGAATGGTCCGAGAGCTTCAAAGCAACCTCAATGATACTAGACCGGCCTTGACATCTCGGACCTGGAAGGGAGCAAGCACCGCAAATATCACCGTGGCAATGATGATTGAGCCTGGACCGAAGACATATAAGGCCGCGATGGAAGCCGAAGACTCAGATCAGTGGAAAGAGGCCATTGGAAAGGAAGTCGCTTCCATGGGAGATGATAAAGTGTTTACATTCGTGGAAAGTGCCCTGGAAGGTGCTAGTTTGATTCAGAGCAGATGGGTTATGGGAAGGAAACTTCTTGCAAATGGGCAGATAGATAAATAGAAGGTTAGGCTCGTTGGCCATAGTGATCAGCAGAAGCCTGGCGATTACAATGACATCACTTCACCAGTTATCGATTCGGCCTCAGTTCGGCTTGCTCTCGGCCTGGCGGACAAGCACGATCTTGAAATCGCAGTACTCGACCTCCCGACCGCGTTTCTCGGCTGTCCACTGTATGAGACCCTATATATGCCACTTCCAGATGGAGAATGGCTGGATCCGCATGCCCGAGCCCGCCAGATTGTGAATTTGAACAAGACCTTGTACGGCATCAAACAAGCGAATCGGGAATGCTACGAAGAAGTGTTCGATTATATTGTTGACGATCTCGGCCTCAAGGCATCAGTTGCAGCACCTGGCCTATTCTATGGAGGCAAGCCCGGATCGAAAGACGGTGCTCTGATTCCTGTACACGTTGACGACATTATGATCATCGGAAGTTTAGCACTCGTAACTTCAATTGCATCGCGGCTTCATGATCGATTCAAAGCGGCTGGTCATGTTCCAGTACCTGACACCATCCAGTACCTTGACATCACGATAACCCGGAATCGCGAGAAACGTTCAATTAC
Organism: Wilcoxina mikolae CBS 423.85; assembly: GCA_014904905.1. Taxonomy (NCBI): domain Eukaryota; kingdom Fungi; phylum Ascomycota; class Pezizomycetes; order Pezizales; family Pyronemataceae; genus Wilcoxina; species Wilcoxina mikolae. Next base: position 218,915 of record MU122124.1, read on the forward strand.
GGTCGATCAGATTGGCTACATTAACCAGATCCTCGACCGATTTGAGATGACCGACTCCCAAAAGCGTTCGAATCCAATTGAAGCCGGCTACAAGCCTCACATCCTGAGAGAAGAAGATGGTGAGAAGCTGTATCCGGACGTCTCGAATTATCAAAAGGCAATCGGCTTGCTTCTGTATGCAGCACTCGGCACTCGGCCCGATATCACGTACGCCACTACTGCTCTGGGCCGATATGCGGCTAAGCCATCGGTATCCCATTGGGAAGCAGTAAAGCATTTGCTCCGATATCTCCGAGGCACCTCCGACTACAAGCTGACGATCTACGATCCGGGCCGATCTCCGGAATTGTCGATCTTATGCTACGCAGATCCAAACTTGGGGGGAGAAGTTGACACAAGCAAGTCTACATCGGGCATCGTTGTCTACGCCCTCGGTATCCTCGTCCTTTGGAAGTCAACGAAGCAGACCGTAGTGGTGCAATCGACAATGCAGGCCGAGATGATTGCGACTGCATACGGCAAGGTACAAGTCGACTGGCTCCGAGACGTCATCTCCGAGATTGGACTCGGCATCGGAATCACCAAACAGATCCTCAACGACGGCCTCAACTGCATCACCACCCTCAACTCGGGCAACTTCCAATCCGAGAGCTGACACCTACAATTGAGGTTTCATTCAATTCATGAAGCCATCGCCAAGAAGGATCTCGAGATTGGGAATATCCCGGGCACTGAGATGCGGGCTGATGCCCTGACAAAAGCACTGGAAGGAGTAAAGCTTGGAGAATTCATGGCAGAGATTGGGCTCAGATGAACATGGATGGAGATCGGGATTGGTTTCTTTTGTTTGGTTCTTTTGTTTGTGAAGATATTGGCTCTCTTTTGATGTACCACCGGTCGTGATCTAGCCAAAGGGGAGTGTCAAATGGGATCATAGATTATGGTTCATGTGTTGTCTTAGATCTCGGCCGTATGGCACGTGACCCACGACACGTAGTTAGTTCCTCTCTCTCTTCTACTTCAGTTCTCTAGATATGAATATACTCAATTGCATGAGTTTCTCCTCCACCTGACGTTACGGCTTCAACAGATAGTATCTGCTGGAAAATCGACCTTCATCCTGAGCGGGTACGTTCAAATGCTGAGGACTTTTAGTAACGAAACACCAATGATTATGACGTTGACTATACCAGCGCATTATACACACATAAGATAAGCGTAATTGTGCAAGTCCACACAATGTTCCAGGTTCCGCGAAATTGGGGCTCTGGTACCCATGAATTGGCAGTATCATCATTTCGATTGAATGTCGCGCATAAGTCTTCGGCATCCCCCATTGTGTAACTGAATTGGATATTCGCTCTTGTCAAGGTGGGTGATATGTAGTGATGGTGAGGCCTTTCAACGCTATAAAGAATCATGGAAATCAGGAGTTGGGATGCCGTTAGTTATACCCTGGCAGTGGGACAATCTGCAGACGCCACCATTTGCTTTTTTCCCAAAGTGTCTTCCAGCCGTTCGGCATAACTGTCGTTGTTTCTTTTGGCACATGGTTCACAAAAATATCACCCACATAGAGCACAATCGCCCAATAAGCAAAGAAAACCATGGTTGCGCACCGAAAAATTGATTCGACACTGCACAAAAAGATAAGCCTACTGGATATAATGCATGCTTTAGTGAGCCGTCAGCCGATGGCCAGACCTCAAGATCCGGCTTCCAGACCTGTAAGATGTCAGCACCGATGGGTGGCGAATCCACATTGATAGGCTGGAGGCTCGATCCGGCTGCACATTTTCATTTTTTTTAGTGCGCGTGCGCAGATTCATGTGGATGTGTTGACGTATCACAGGCGCAGGCGCCACACATCTACCAGTGCTTCTGAGAAATATCAGAGTTCTTCGTCCGATGCGATTGACTACAGCATAATAATCTGCCTCATCAGTACTAGACATACCGCAGGAGAAGTTCAAGTAACCTAGATTGTAAAAAAGCCCGAATCATTAAATAAAACCACCTAAGGCAGTTTCGGACCTCTGAAACATATAGATACAGAAGATTCTCGATTACAGCCGTTCGAGTACTCGACAATGTTGCAATTTGTATATCGCGCCCTCTAATATTGCCGAGTGATTCGTTATGATACTCTACCGAATCACCTTGCCCGGTCCTCTTCTGATTGGTTCGCCTTGATGAATACAGCTGGCATACAGGATCGTCGAGGTATTAACTACCGCGATTGTGACACATCTCTTTCATCTCTTTCTGTCTTTATTCGGATCGTTTTCAACGAAATCTATGTACAAGAACAATACTACATGTACTCCCAATGTGCTCATTTAGAAGATAAGAAAGCCCCAATCAGAATCTGTTATTATAAATGCAAGTCATTGCCCATGGCATTGCTATTACTCCCTAGTCCTCCGTATGTTCCTGTCCGGCTGTGCCTGCTGCATTTTATCTTTCAATACCGGTAGAATCACATGCCATCACTCCTATGACTTTTGCTAAACTAGTACTAGAAATGATGGTCAATTGATGGTTCGCAATAGCCGTATAGAATCAATGTGTTCTACCGCGAACAAAGGGAGTTAAGAGTTGGAAGCTTGAATGTGATCATTTCGGAACGTGAGCAACAGTCACAACATTTCCAAGAAATTAGCTGATCAGGCTATATTTTGCGATAATAACAGAAATTCAACAGCGAGTAACTCAGTACATTAAAAAGTGCCAAAGAGAGTGTAAATATTTCTTCCGAACTGCATATAAGACTGGTCTGTTAATCCGACCCTTGTACACAAGTAACTGATGAGACTTGATTATCAAAGCTCCCCAAAGAGCTCGCGCCGACATCAGTAACAGTCGTAAAGCTACCCTGGCAATTTTTGTTGCTGCGAGAAACCGTCAATGTATATCCTTCAGTGCAAATCGGAGGGTCTTACAGATACAGGAAACAAGTAGTGCCCGCGTCGGGGTCGAATGAGGAGATTCTGTTGTCCCTAAGGAGGTGGTTAGGTTTCACTGGTTGTAGCTTTGAATATGATTTATGGACGGCTTACCATGTGCTGGATAGGTTTTGACAGACGTTCAATGAGAAAACCACGTTGGCGCAGGTGCCGGTGAAGTTGGCTCCGTCACAGATTCGAACCTTTGATAGGGTTAGCCACGGGAAAGATGGGGAATGGAAGGGAAAATGTACGCCTCCAAGGACTCGTTTGTCCAAGTTGGCATCTGCAGCGGCATTGGGGATGGCGGCCGCCGAGGCAAGGGAAACAAACAGAGCGAGATTGAGGAGAGAGAATGTCATGGCGGTGTTGGTGATGGAGGTTTAATTGACTTTCTGTGGATGGGAAGAGGATGTTGGATTGACTTTGAAACGGATGGGTGTTATCTGTGGGCTATGAGCTGGTATTTATTCACACAGAGGCAGTATGTCGGGAGAGCTGGCTTTGTGGTGTAGGTCTAGACAGCGTTCAGATTAGAATACTATGGTAACGACGACATTGCCGTCATGGCCTGACATGCATTGTGTCTGTAGCTGGTACGTTACAACAGTCGCTTACTGCGTTTGATTACCACGCGTCTGCGTGTTATATATTCAGATCTTGGCTACATCTCGGCGTGGTGCGACATCTCGGGGGTTTAAACGTACCAAGAATCCTGCCACGCGCAGAGAATCGGCGTGGTTTCTGTTATGTACGCAGAACAGATCAAGTCGTTTCCCGAAATATATAGCGGCAACGGATATTTTGAAGGATCGCCATCTAACCGGCTTGCCCGGGGGCGTCGGGGATTAGGGGTCTGTCATACTCTAAATAGAGTGAATACAGTATGATTAAAATAAAATGAAAAAATATTTTGAAGGATTAGGTGAGATTTCTTCCGACCTGTGAACCTCTCATCATATGAAATAAATAAACGCTGGGGGATGAACTGAGCATTTGCCAAGCTCTTGTATATTGCTTACAAGAATGTAAGCAAGTCGCTGCTGCCTTACAAACCATATACCTCTATTGTACGTAGCTATGTAGTCATGTAGAGCTAGCTAGGGCTAGGGTTGTATATTCTAGTTTACTTTAACGATAGGCTAATCTGCGATTGTATTTCTATCGGGAGACATTTACCCATCATTACAGCTTTTGTCCTTATTGATATTTGCCGGACTAGCGTGCAAGATTGCTGCAATGAGTCGAAACTTTGGATAACGACCACGCTTTCCATTGGCACGTCTGGATTCAGCCGCAGTAACTCTCAAAGCTAAACCCACCGCGCCCATGTATATCTTGATGCTGCATATTTATATGCATTGAGTATTCAGCAAGCGGTGTCTAGAACAGCCGAATATCTAAGGGATAAACTTAGAGTTGTATATTTACATTGACGAGTGATGATTACTCCTGCACATAGGATTACAGAAGATTTCTGGGCTACTTGTAGTGTACAGTACGTACGGGTACCGAGAAAGTTGCATTCCGTGACAAACTACAAGTTGCCGAGATCAGGGTGGTCGTTCACTTGCCGCGCACAAACCCTAGCCTTGTCCTAAAACATTCCAAGACATATATTTAGGGGTTAGATGACGGGAGTGATATTCAACCCCAAATTGATCTAACCCCGGATGCCAAGAGCTAATAACACCATGTCAAATTTCACTCGACATCGTTTCGCACGGATCAATATTGTGTGAATGCGGGGCGTTCCAGAAATATTTTCACTACTCATTTTCAGATTGCAAAGTTGTCACTGGTGTAATTTTGTTGGTCAAGACCTTCCGTCTCACACCCGCTGTCGACAGCTGTCCAAGTCGCGGGCTGGTATTTTCCTTCCAACTATGTTCAAGACGGTTCAAACTGCTTTACTTCACAGATCAACAATTGGGTGTGACAATGTCAGGACCACACCCAAAGGAAATAATGTCGAGGTCAATCAGCCGGATTACCGGAAGAGGGATTACGTAGTCCAAACTCGCCATCCCGGGACATGCTATCAATAGCTGTCTGATATATCCAAGCTGACTGGCAGCGATTGCATCATACTGCCGGGTGCGTTCTCATGAAGTAACATCCATATCACCTGTCGGTCCTCCCGAAGGTTAGGAAATATTACAGACTATTTTGACATCCTGTGTACAATCTATTACTACCTTACACGGAGTGTTGGGCGTCGTGCAACAAACCTCTGGATCCTCCGATCGGAAACACCACGTGCCACCTTTAGCTAATACTCTGCGAAACACATCGTGTAAGTCACGGTTGGTTTACCTCGAAATCCCCCGCCCAGTACCGCGATAATTTGTCTTCGGCTGCATCCAGACTATTTTTTACTGGCATATCCGTTGCAGTCAGAATCCGAATGACCTGACATCGTCTTTTCTTCAGAGTGATATCGATAACTGAAATGATGATAATATGAAATTTCCCCATCGATACATACACTCTGGCACGCCAAGCCACGATAATTTTTCTTCCCAATCTTCCCAACCCAACGGTACATATAAAAAATCCTATTCCTTGCGCTCTGCCTCGGCTTCAAAATATTCTGCCATCTTAGCAGCCACCAGCTGTTCATTCCCGCCCACAAGATCGTCATTCGCTTTTCTAACCTCCTTCACCACGTCCGGCCACTCCTGTTCGCGGTCAAGGAGCTGTAAGAAGAACGCTACAGAAGTAATCATCATCGCCCACTGCAAGTTATGTTGCACTCCAGACAACGTATTGAGACCTTCAGAAATCGTCCACCACGATGTTACCTGGTCCACCGCTGGTATATGCACCTGACCCAGAGGTATGTCGGTAAACCTAGTCACCACCACCCACACCGGCTGACGCATAATCCCACGAACCAGTAGAGCTGCCGGTGCTGCCAATCCCCAAGCCGCTATATCCGGAATCCCCATGAGAATATACGTTTTCGGGAATGCAAGGCCTTCTTTGACTGAAATACATCCATTGTACGAGACCACTAAGTTTAAATTGTCGCCTGTGCGGTCAAGGAGGAGTCGAAGATTCGTGTATTCGGCTAGCATGGACTTGACTTCTGGCTTCGCTTTGCAAAAGTCCGCAACGAACCAGGCGATCCGTTCAGCAGCTGTAGGTTCTGGCATCTGATGATTTGTGTTATAGGCGCGCGCATCCAGCCTGGGAATCTCTTTAGGTAGTGATGGTAGAGCCGCTTGTAATTCTGGGGATTGAACGGTAATAATGCCAGTGGAGAGGCACCTCCAATCAATTTGCTTTTCGCCTGGTAAAAAAAATGCTGGTTCTCTCCAAGTGGCGCTTCGGATAATCGCGGCGATAATGCACACGATGAGTTCTCCAACACAAACCCACCATTCGAGCGCGCGAAGACCGAGGTAATGGCATAGGAAGGCGCAGGTTAACATGGCCGCGGTGGCCGATGCCGCAAACCGCACTCCCGAGGTAGGTTCTTTGAAATAGACAGCCTCCAGACCTGACAGTTTTGAGCCGACCGATGCTAGCAGCGTCGCGCCTGTTTTTTCAGTGTTGGGTTCAACGACACCAGTCAGCAAGTGTTGCTTCCGGACTGTTTGAAGCGGAATTGTGATGCAGGATGATCCAAAGATTCGACCCGCCAGCATCGCCCCAATAATGATACAACCATAGTCGATAACCGTTAGCATCCATCCCATACGAAATTCCCAGCCGAATCTGCACAACTCTATAACGAAGATGCCAACGATGCAAATCATTGCACAGAGCCCGATAACAAGCGGCTTCAGAACATCCTCGACCCAAGAAGACTTGATTCCTGTGAATTCGGAAACCGCATTTAGAGTGCATGCAAAGGATAAAGCTGATGTTCCCTCGTTGGATGACGACTCTTTATCGCAGACATTGATTTCCACCAAATCGCTGTGTAGTGTTCCCAACATTTCGCTTTTCGAGTCGCTCCATCCAATTGCCTCCATGATAACGTTTAGCGCCTCTTCGCATTGCCGCGATCCGAATCGTTCCCACTGTAATTGCAAACACCAATGCAGCTCCAATGCATCTTTCGGAATCCTTTGCTCCGTACAAGAATCCATAAATCGATTACAATATCCGATTTGAAGCAGCGACTGTGGACTGAACTCATCCACCGGCCCCTGCAAGGCAACAACTGCAATCGCACGACTCGTTTCCTCGGCGGAGGTGCTACGGACAATCTGACCATTAACGATTTCGCCGTGAACTCCACCGCAGTTCACCCGTGTGATTTCCGCCGCGGCGATAACTCTGGCCTCCGACACATACCCCAGAAACGAGCGCAGTGGCTGGATGCCCGATAAACGGACGAGGCTGCTGACCACCGTGACTAAACCCATCGGGGCGGCGCCAAGACTGAACGCGGAGGTAATACCCCGGATGTTGCGAAGCAGCTGTTTTGTTGTCCGCTCGCCGATAAGGATTAACAATGGTGCGATACTGGCGAGTGTGTCTGTAGACATATCCCGCCCGGGATCAACAACCTGCGCTTGCGAGATGGTGTGATCGATGGTGATAGGCGCTGCCGCGAGGGGTTGGATGAGCTGCGCGAGTGTGATGAGAACCGGTCCCATGGCTCTACGTCGTGCTGCGAATTGTTAGTGCTCATAGCTAAAGCTGGTGTAGAGGAGGCTAAATACATCCGCGAGGAGTTGATGAATCGGTAACCGAAGTCATGATTTGGGTAAGCGATTTGGTTCGATTGTTTCTTCGACAGCGGACTTATGAGAGGATAGAATCTTGCCAGGCTGGTGTCGGTGGGAAACACCAAGGTTTTATGCACGGCCAAACTTGCTTATTGTTGAAATCCATGTCCGTTTGTACACTATGTGGGCTTGTCAAGCCCCGCTATGCAGTCGGTCTTTCATCCAATTGTCGCGCTGCATGCGATGCGTGGCGTCACACACTAATAGACGTGCAAGTTCGTATTTATGTATGCAGCAATCATATTGCAGATCGGTGTCACCACACCGTCGGCTGATGCCGCATGTGTAACTCACACGGAAGCTTCCCAATGGCTATGAACGTGCGCAGTTACCTCCCAAATGATTACACTGATTACCGTGGTACTGATGTGGGGCAACATTCCGGGAAAAGTATCCTCATCATGCAGTATACCGTCTCAGTAGTTTATTGGACGGTGAATGAGATACGGAAGTGGAGGCAGGGGCAATCATAGATTCTCAACCGGTTTTGGAGTACTCCCATTTTTCGCTAGACCAGACGTATCCACTATAATTAGGAACGGTTATTGTGATATATCATTTGGAGAATACACTAGGATGGCGTTTAGGTTGGGCTTAATCCTTGGCACATGATATGGGATTGTTTCGGGGTTTCTTTCCCACAGGTTTTGTACTCAACGGTAATCCAATGCCTTTCTGTTTCCCATTCATGCTGCTTTAAGATTTCTTTCAATACTTCTATTGCGTGTCAAGTTTGGACCCTTGGATGCTCTTTCCCTTAAGAGCCACCGAGACTAATCAAACTGTGATTGCAAACGTTTTTGCAGTAGATGTGACTCCACAGGCTGAACAAACTTCCGGCTCAATGTTCAACCGTATGAGCGTATAGATGTAAAAGAATTGGAAGTGCCCTTCAGCCACCAGAACGATTGATTAGAAATATTCCACGCACGCCTGAGAGAGTTTCTGCTACATCCACTCTCAATTGCCAAAGCGATCGGCTTGCCGACTACCACCTCTTGGATTACAAGCGCTATACTTGTTCCGGAATTTCATCCTTATTGTTCCTTCGCAAAAATTCTCCATTAATCTTCGTTGTAATCAATGCTAGGAAGGCTATTAAGTCTACTCAACATGTCCACCGCCAGTTCCCCGTGTCGTTTCACTAATTTGTCCATATTTCGACACTTCATCAAGTCTTTGAGATAATAGCAGCAGACCTTCACAAGCAACTTCCTCATCGCATGGGTGCTTCCAGATTCAGTAACTGCCTTTCCACGATCCGCTTCCCTATCCGGCGTATTATTATAAATGTGTTCCACAACCAGCACCAAGGTGCTAAGCACATAAGCGCCACGTTTAATTATCTTCTTCACACTGTCAAATGCCACAGCCCTGAGATCAGTCATACACATCATATCCGCCATGATGTACACCTCTGCATGCAAAATGAAAGCCTCGTCTACTTTCAGGTCTGTGGGTATCTGATACACATTTCCGTAGATGAAAGTTATGAAAACTTTGAAGGCGCGATTTGGAAGATCGGTGAGACTGACCGCGTTTCCGGTCGTTTCGATGCCGCCGAAGGAGTGTAGGCCTGCAAAGTACGGACAGCGGTCTATCAGGGTTTGTTTGTGGAGGTGGTATTCAGTTTTTTCGGGACCGACAATAACGCGGAAGAGTTCGGAGGATTGGAACTGTCTAGTGGGGGTAAGCTAGCTAGCCGGATTGACGAGTGTGGGGGAAAGAAGACGCACTCACTTAGCAAGGTGATCAATATCCAATGTCTCTAGCGAGGAATTCATATCTCTTCATTCGTCAAAGACAAACTGTGGATATGGAATATGTAGTCCGCTCCTCAAATGGAAAACCAGATCCCAGAGGAGGATTCGCTGGTGAGGTGGCTGCGCCTGATACTTATATGGACGAAGGGATAGTGTTTGGGCAAGTCGATGTCGCGGTAACGATGAATAGTAGATATCTGCTTCCTGGTGTTGAACTGCTGACAGGAAATACAGTGGGGAGTTGTAAGGATGTTGTACTTGCCGTGTGGATGAAGCGGGGTATTAGCGACCCCGCTTTTCGTCTACGATGCCAAGACTTTCTTGTGAGTTATGCATATTCCTGACTGTTGGCACTAGAACTTACTAGGCTGAATACGTAGAGAATGAATTCCCTATGCCAAAACGTACTCATGTCAAGGAATAACTAATTCGTAAGTACTTGACGTAGAGCTGAATTTCAAAAATTGCTTTTTTCGGAGTTTTTGTCTGACCTTAATGCAAACGTATCTCCGTCGCTAACCCAATCTGGGGTTATTAACACTGTTCGAAAGAATCCGTGACAAGTAAACAGGAAATCCATCACTCAAAATCACCCAAAAATCGTATTATCATAATCCCCACCGATTACAAACACCAGAGAATCATCTTCCCTCACTTCCTCTCATCACTGCTTGGGTTTGGCATCCGCTGTGTACCTGGCGGCAAATTCTCCAACATTCTTCTCTGCTGTGCGTCATGCTCAGCCCGAGTAATCGTATATTCTATCGGGTCATGCCTCACCCCAGGGTCCCCGCACGTAATTATGCTAACATGGATTATATCGTCAGGGCTGGGCCTAACCGACATCAATTACCATGTCATCAGATATTGTGTTTGGTTGATACTTACGTCTTGGGCTTCTCTGGCTCACCAAAGGCCACTGTGTAGGGTACCGAGCGTACCGCTGAGCGGAGCTGTCCTTTCCCCTGCGTTAAGTGGGGGATGAAGACATTCAAGTTTCTGGGCTGGAGTATCCTGGGTCGCCATGGTTCATGAGTTGTGTTTGTGAGCTTGCGGGTGTGGATTGTGCCATCGCCGCGGCACTATTTTATCAGTAGTTTTTTTCTGCCAAGGTCGAGGGCCCTTTGGCATCATCATCCAAATCTCAACAACCACGACAGTAATCGACAAGCGGACACCGGCAATCGACTTCTAACCTCGAATTGACTCCGGAACGACACTCCCAGCACCTCTGGACTGCTGGAGGAGGTTGGGCACTTGAACAGCACCGCGCATACGTGTAGACAGACGCGACGCGAAGGCCGACGAACCAGCGATGGTGGCTACCCCAGAAGGAGGGTGCCTCACCGGAGTGATGATCGAAGTCAGACCAAGCGAGAGAAGCGAGAGAAGTGACTTGGACGGGAGAAGCGGGAGACATGACCAGTGACGCGTCGGTGGCGATGGCGATGGCGATGACGACGGCGGCGGCAGCATCAATGACCCCTGGGGTCGCAGACACTGCGAGCACGGCTACAGTTTAGCCGATAGAGAGAAACGAGAATGGAAAGAGGAGGAGGAGCGAGACTCCGGTGGCCGCTTTGGGCCCCGGAGATGGGAGGAACAGCATGTATCGAACGGTTCGGCAGCAAGCCAGCAAGCTGGCACAGTCGCACTGAGCCGTCTTGATGATGGCAATCATGCCTGAGGCACAGACAGCGCTGCAGGAAACACAGTTGCGAGGCATGAGGACATGGTTAGAGGAGAGGGAAGAGAAATGGGATGCGCGCCACCAGGACGATGTACAATGGGGCGTAAGAACTACTTTTGGTTCCATCCGGTAGTCCACTCTTGGCTGGGCGATAAGTTCCTCGAGACAAGAACAGCATTCCACGTATTCTCGGCTGTTGCCACTGCTCTTGGACACGAATGGCAAACAGATGATTTGGAGTTACAACAGAACGTCTCACCACACAAACTCTCGTGGAAGGACAAGATATATTACATTCATCTTCATGAGGACTCCGGGGCCATTGGAACATTGACCAGGGAGCATGAAATCGGCTTTCTTGGCGCGGTGTTGCGTGTCACTAGATATTCCAAGCCTTCCGAATGCCTGTTACAATGGATACCTTGTGAAGCCCAACAGATCGTTGATCAGCACTACGCCTCGCTATGGAATGGGCTTCACGATTCGGGAGTTACTTTCTCCCTAACAGGCCAACATGAGGATGCAATAAAGAACTTCGGACAGGCACTGGTAGGACTGAAACATGTTTTAGGCGAGTCGCACCCAGATACAATACAGGTCATCAGCATCCTGGCCGCTCTCTACCAGAAGCAAGTCGAACTCGACAAGGCAATTTGGTGGTATCGACGGGCGCTAAGGGGAAGGGAGTACATGCTTGGAAACGATCACCCGGATACTCTAGAGACCAGTCGCAAAGTTGCAACGTTATTGCGAGACATGAGAAAGAACGATGAGGTGATGGAGTGTTATCAACAGTTACTTGTCAGGTGTGAGCGAGTGTTAGGACAGGACCACACTCTCACAGTTACAACTACTTACAATATAGCACTGGTATTATACAGGTTAAACAAAAAAGATGAAGCTCTTGAATGGATTTAGCGGGCACTTCCCGCGTGCGAACGAGCCCTCGGTTTGCACGATACGCTGACAATGGAGGTAGTTTTCAGTATCAGGGTCATATACATGTATCAAGGAATATATGAACAGGCGCTGTAGTGGCAAAGACGTGCACTTGCAGAAAGGGAGCAGGTCATGGGTGAATGCCATGCTGATACGTTGGCAAGCGTGAATTGTATAGGATTATTATTCCGCAGGCAGGAAAATTATGACGAAGCACTTGAGTGGCATCAACGCGCGCTAGCCGGGAGAGAACAACTCGACGGACGGACACACCCGGTAACGCTGGGTATCATACAGGATATCGGAGAGACTTTTTGTGAGCAGGGAAAGTATGAACACGCCCAGCTGTGGTTAGGACGCGCACTGGCCGGGAGAGAGCACACCTTAGGGATGGATCACCCTAAGACTCTGGAGACTGTGCGAAAGATAAGACAAATACTCTTTAAGCAAGGTAAGACGGCAGAAGCAATCGACTGGTATCAGCGGATTTATTTGCGGGATAAAACGGCCCCGTTGTAGAGCACAATCAAGAAGGTATAGGTATCCTAGAATATTTCTCCATGATTTGGTAACCAGATGCTGACCTTCCAACCTACATCTCAGCTTGTAGTCTGTATCTTTAAAACAAGGTTGTAGGAGTTTGGAGGAAAGCTCTTCACTTGCATGGATTTTTTTATTCTTTTTCTGGAAAATCAAAGTATTTTCGACCAATCAACTCTATCTCTTTGCGGTTGTGCGGTTGGGGAAGAAGTGGACGGAAATTGGAGAGACGCCGGCGGAGGAAAAACTACTGTAGTGAAAAGATACTTATTTGGTCGCTAAGAGCCTTATTGAAAAAGGGTATCACTTTTCCTGACAGTTGAAGAGTGGTTTTGAGACAACCTGATGTATGACTGGCTATGCAGAGAAGGAAAGATGATGTCTCTATTCTCAGCCCCGAATGTCGGAGGTCATCAAGGTCAATACATGACTGGCTGACACATCAGTCTATTCCCGATCTGGAACAGCTAACCGGATACGTCTACATCATCAGATCTCCTTCTTCGTATCCACCTTTCCATCAGCATCCTCTTTCATCGTCGCAGCCGGAGGATAATTAGATTACAAAATGTTAATCGGAGACATGATGTCATGGAATGACGTTAAAACGTAATCCCGCTTACCCCATCTCCGAATCCACCCCATAAACCATCTCAACAGGAAAAGACCAGCGCCTGCTTCGTCCGCCTCCCACCACTTAATCTCCCATCATCTCACAAATTACATACATATCTCTCAAATCCGCCGCCGAAAAAGAAACGCTTACCGAAACCGGCATATCAGTTGAGCAGGAGTACTCCGGAAATCCGTTCAGGTATTTTCGCTCTCTTTTTTAACGGATTAGGCTGACATGTGCCTTAGTGTCGTACTCCAGATGACTGTTTTAGCATATCACAGAATCACGGCGGGATCGAGAGTATTTAAATCATCCTCGATGATATGAATAAGCGGGAACGAATTGGGGGTGAGAGAAAGATGGGTCATTAGATATATGGACATGGATGCTGAGTACTTGGTTGAGCAACGAAGATCATTAGGAACTGCTTGAGATTACATTCTATTGTCGCTTGTCGGAGAAATATTACGTCCGGCAATGTTACCATGTTGCATAGGGGTCATGCGATAGGATGGTTAACGTTGGTTGGTTGAACATAATTCGCCGGTGAAAACACATCCCATTTCTCGCCTCAACATATTCTATTTCGTCTTTATAACAGCTTTATAGAGTACTCGCTTCTCGATTCCCTTCTTTACTGTGTAGTAACCACCTGGTCTTTCTCGACGTTCTCTACCTGCGGGTCGTCCGCCAAAGTCATAATACAATTATCTGGGAACTCGACGCTGTGTTCCAGACGTGAGAAAAAAGCGTTATCTTGGTTGCCGAGAATACGTACGCAAATGCAGGAATCAGCGTGTAGTCATGGGTGATCTTTCCGCCGGAGGCTTTGGCTTTGTCCATCATCGCCTTCTTATCGGCGTCGGGCTTCACGGTTATCTATGGCGGTTAGTTAGCAAGGAAGAAAGAAGGACGGAGATGGATAGACAATGTAGCTTTGGGGCATTTGATGTAGCGAGTGTTTGATGGGTGCGTTGATGGTGTTTGTGGTGCTTTGAGGAAAGTGGTTTGGGGAACAGAGATGGAGGTGGTGGGGTAATGAGGAGTAGATTAGATGAGGTGAGAGATTGTCGGAAGTGCGGGTGTACGGGTAAAGTTTCAAACACCCGGCATGACATGCATTAGATCGCGGTTTACCATCTGGGCTAAGCCCTTTATGGAATGCTGTTGTTCCGTGTTCCGTTTACTGTTCCGACTTAATCTATTTTGTAAATATGTTGGCTGACAGATAGATACCGTTGTTGCACGATTTTGTCCAGCTGATCTAAGATGGCCGTTCTTACCTATCGTGGTAGTGGTACATAGATTAGGTATACGAGCTTCCAAGCTTGGCGTAAATCTGGGCACGACCGAATGCTATCGCTCTATTACGCTGCCATATTTTGACTCCTTAGACCAGCACGTTGCCCATATTTTCTTTTGTCGTGCTCAGCCTCTTCGCGTGCGGAGGGAGATAAAAAAATGAAAATTGAGACTCGATACATTGCGACAAGATAATCAGTTCATCCCCTTCTATCACGAACCCAACGACCTCCCCCAGCGATTAGACTTATCTCGGCTGCCCACTGTTGATTCTGAAGCTGCTTCTCCGACTGCTCGAAAAATAATCAGCTTACAACCCCACCGGTAATCATTTCAACTTACGACAAGCTTCATCATCTTCTCCCTCTCGTTCATTTGGCTCATTTCGGCAATATAACAAACAGCTCGACTCTGTTCCATAATCCTGATGTCCATCTGGATTTTTCGCATCCACACACTGCCCACCAACGCTTCTACACGCTCATTTGGCAAACACCAGCTCGCACCAACATCTCCACCTCTCCTCCACTCAAGGTAATAATACCTCTTATCAAACGGACACAACACGGAATTATCACCCACCGTCCACCCCCCCCTCGCCCGCGCGCTAATCAATATCTTCAGCGTACTGGCCCCGTCCCCGGTCGGTACACAGACCCCACCATCTAGTCGGATCATGCACAAATCGCCGTAACCAAAGAAAACATGCGACAGCGTGCCCAGGTGCTTGCTTAATCGCAATGCTTCGACCGCGGCTGAGAAGGAGGCCGGAGAACGGAGGCTCCAGGAGTGTCGTCCGCTAAGAGAACGGGAGAAATAGCCGCCGGAGGGAGAGAAGGAGATGTCGACGATGTCGTCCGGTGGGATGTCGGTGCAGATTGAGGAGGGGAGGCGCCAACTGGCTTTTGGGGGTTAGTGGGAGAGAGGGAACGGGGAAGGGGAGGTACTCCAGTAGGGACTGCGGCAGTAGATACTCTTGGTAAAGGGACACCAGACGAGGCGTTGGATTGGGCCGCGATGGAGGTAGTCGGTTGATGAAAGGAGTTTGTGGACTTCCGGGAGGTTGTCGCTGAGGTTGAAGGTTAGTTTACTCCCGGTAATTTTGAAGAGGTAAGGAAAGGCGTGAACTGAACGGTATGTGTTCGGCCCGTGAATCATGGGGAGAAGGGGACAAACTGGTACATCTCATAGTCACTTGCTACGAGCCAGGCGGAAGGATCGGCCCCGAACACAAAGATAACCATCTTCAATGGGCGTGGTGTAGTGAGCTAAGGTGCACATTTACATAGATACGGTCGGTTACTACGCATGCTTGGCAAAACGCTCTCCTGAGTCCTGAAATGATGCTTGCAATTTATAACCGATTCCCATTGCTTCAGATGTGCATAATGCTTTTTCTAACAGAATAACTCAGGTCTTTAGGACCCAGATTTCTTTCTCGGTTCGTGGTTACTCGTTGCAAGCAATTAGAACCAGAATATGCGATCTGTGAGACATCTCTGGATTTAACGCCGTGCAAGCTTTTTAGAAGAAATGTTTTCCCGAATGGCCTATTATGATAGTTGAACTGAGTGCGCTTTTTGGGGTGAGTTTTTTTGCGCACGCCAATGTTTGAATCAGGGGCTCAGCGGAACTGTTTTTCGCAGTGAGTGGAAATAAGACAAATAAGCCGAGAAGCGGCAGGTGGCGTTGTTTGCTTTGCGATGAGTAACGTCAGTTCGGATACCCTTCTTCGAAGGCTTTGGGATTTATCGTGTGAGTTAGGCTGTTGATGTATGACCGTGGTTCTACGTTTACTTATTTCACTGCTGTTTGTCTGACTTTCGTGTTCCGGGACGTTGAATGCCGTTATTGTGATGCACCTGAAACTCGAAATGGATACCATGGTTCCACCTGGGTGCGGCTGAATCGTCAAGGTTGGATATCCTTCTGAAAGTAACTCCATAGCGTACCTCGCTAAAAACATACCGTTCAAATATTATTAAATAACGAATGTTTTAAAAGTGGCGAGACATGATTCCATCCCATCAAAACAACACCTCATCGACAATCAGCAATGGCTGATAAAAATACGACAATAGAGATATTTCGCAGCCAAATGAATCAAACTCGATAAAGAAACCGTGACAAGAATCTCCAAAACACATAATGTCCACTAACACAACCGGAAACGTCACTCGGACGACAGACATTTCGCTACTCCCTCGATGGAACATCTTCTTGACAGTTAGATCACCACTGACATGCCAGAAAGAGACGATCACAAATGCTGGGGTTTCTTGCCTTAAACATCAGTATCATATATCCTAACCCTAATTTCGTTGGTACCAAATCCAAATAAATCAGGTTTCGTCGCAATAGCCTCTTCCGAAGGGACCGGTAACTCTCGAAGGAACATAAGCAATTGAGAAATAGTGATGTGGAGGCTTTTTGGAAGTGGACTAGTCCCGCTGATAGAAAATGTTGCACTGGTTTTCCGGGGGCCCATCGGCCTAAAACGTAGAAGAATCGTTCGTTCTAATTCCAAGGCTGCTTCCGCAATCGGTTGATCTTTATCCGCCATAACTAGGAAATCTATGGTGGTCTCGGATCCGGACTCAACATGTACCACCTGTACAATGAACCACCCGATTCTGCCGACGGGCATTGTAGCCAGGTCGAAAAGAGGCTGGAGAGTATGAGACAATTGAGTGAAGCGAGGTTGTGTGGTGCGAAGGGGGGAATGGTGGACTTCAGAGCAGAAGCCCGCGCCTCTACCATCCCCGCTTAGCCAAGACTTTGAATCCCTGTCCATGCATTTGACACGTGCTGCATGGATCTGCGCTTACTCGCAAGAGATGACCCCCTCTGATTCAGACTTCCATATCGAGTAATCGGTCACTAATAAGATAAGCGAGATCATATCACGTCATTCCCCGCTACTTTAATCTCATGTGCCGCCATCGCCGCATCGCTGCCGCCATGGTTATCAGCCTCGAGCTTCTTACAGACTCTGCAGGTGGATCTCCGGTACATATTAGACCAGGTGATAAGGCGCATTAAAAGCAAAGCAAATACAATCATAGAAACACTTTCCAAGCCTATGGGTTTGCCTGTTGGAGCGGTTTGTAAGTTCGTTGTCACGTGCCTTTTGGGTTAGGTTTGAGCGCGGAGCCGCTTGCATATCAGTTCTGCATACGTGTCATTTAGATTAGTCAAGGGAGAAAGTTCGGTACAACATTGTGCGCATGCGCAATCAATTAAATAGCTAAAAGTCTCACATTCGGACGTGTCGCCACTGCCTTTCACAAGCCAATCCGTGAACGAAGCCCACACATTGCGTGAAATCATCATAAGTATAGGCAGTGCAGTTGTTGGCGGCACCTTCTCCGTAGGGCGCATGACGGAGAACGCCGGGCAAGGCTGTCGACCAGTTAAGTGCGCAATAGCCTAATATCTTGGCACTGTGGATTGCATGCAAGGCGTAGTGGCTTGCTAGGGGTTGATTTGGGGTAGAGAATCAGCTACCCACCGAGAAGCGGAGTTTTGTTATTTTCTTTTGCACAGATTCCGGTTCTCTCTTAACCCCTCACCAGCCGGAACTGTCTACCCCCGGAATCCTGCCACTGACTGAAATATTCGGGTTTCCTCGAAATACCGGGTGTGATGTGTAGGTCTCGTTTTGGGCTCGTACGTACAGGGAATTTTTGCCTCGTCTCACCAACTTCGCTAATACCATTTTTCAGGCTTTATTCGCATCCATCCTGGTATTCACCCTGTCCGCTACTGCCGACTACTTGGTGCGCGACGGCGTCAACGGTCAACAGTTCAACAACTGGCAACTACATTCTATACAGCAAACTATGTTCCCCTCTGCGGCAACTCCTGGATTCCCTCCCAATATGATCAGTGGTCCAATAATCCCTAATGTGAGCAGGCGTTTTCAGACTACAACACCACCAGCGACTCCGTCCAGGTCTACGATACCCTCGGTATAAAGGTCCAGAGGACACGGACAACAACTGTGTTATTGTTTGACTACAAAACAAAATGATGGGAACTCGGTTGTACTTATGTGTTTCATGATCGGGGGTGACACGGAGATCATGAGTGGTGGCGGAACCGCAAAGGGCGTGATGGATAATGAGCCGTTGACGGATAAGGCGCTCCCGCTGTGCAAGGATATAAAGACAGTGACTAAATCCTCGATTCGACGGTATTATCTCCCCAGGATGCCGTCAAACCCCGAGTAGTTGCTTGCTGATGCTAAGAGATTACACAACACCCACGGTGACACTCGGTACGGATGTTAATACCGATAAAACTTCAATCCCAACTTTGACAATTGATCCCGAAGCAACTCCAATCCGAACATATACGATCGACACGAATTACCCCACAACATCGACGCCAACTTCGACAGCTACAGCGGCACCAGCCACTAGTGGTGGTGGGTTAAGTCGGAGTGGTAAATTGGCGAATGGGCTTGCGCTGGGTACTGGCATACCGACGATACTATTGATGATTATTCAAGTCTGTCGGCGGTTGTAGCGGGGAAAGTTTGGTATACATTTGGGAGACATCGTTGAAAAATTAATTGACATAGATTGGCTCTTTTTGAATGCGAAGTGCACACGTTGATTCTGCTGAGTCTGACGAAATGATGGTCCCATACTTGACTGCAGCACTGCCGCAACTTTAGCTTTTCTGTCGACAATCTAGTCACGGATTCCCGTAGACAGGAGTTTTCATGCCCGTCAACCCCGGGGAAGAAGACGCTCATAACGGCTCGGAAGAGGCAATGCTTTCGGCACTGAAGTGGGCTAATTTCCATATATAGAATTCTAGATGGTCAGGCGTTTTATACCGGCTTGAACAAAACGCTGATTGCGGACATGCTGGCTCTTGGTTCCTGTCGCCGGAGGTACCCTTGCGCTGGACCGAGCGTTTTGCGATAGGATATTGTGGAGCAGAGCTCGGGGGAGAGACGCACAAGGTTCCTAACCGTCCGGGGCGACTGGCGTCTTTTCGGGCCCGGGAACGTCGTCCAAGGCAAGGCAGCCATATACAAACCCTAAGCCATCACAGGTAGTTTGGTAGCGTCAGCACTGCCAAGGCGGCAAAACCGAGATTTATCCAGCGAAATGAGGCCAGATTTTGAGGTCTGATCAGTGGATACCGATTGTACCGCAGCCGTTTGATGCGTGCGGACCCAAATGTCAATGCGTCGGCGAGCTACAATGCCGGACTGACTGCTTTACAAGCTGCTGCAAGTGTTGGTAACTTGCGGATTGTACTTCGACTTCTCAACGCTGGGGCAAAGGTGAATGCCCCTGCTGCAGATAGAAGCGGATATACCGCTATCCAAGCAGCCGCTAAATCAGGAAACTTTGCATTGTTGAGCGACTGTTCCTAGCTGGCGCAGAAGTCAATGCTCCGGCTCTCAAGTGGTATGGTCAAGGTACCGCCATTCATTCTGCCACGCAATATGGGAACCTAGAGACTGTAGAGAGACTACTACAGGCTGGGGGTGACGTCAACGCACCTATTACTCCCCGGGGTAGTAATATTACCCTCCAGAGTGCTATAGCGACAGGTAACCTACCGATCACCGAGCGACTTCACCGAGCTGGCGCAGATGTCAACGATCGTGGGAAAAAGTACAATGAATTGTCCCTCGGCATAGTCGAAAACAACAAAACGGGGAGATGGTAAATCTGCTTCTCCGATTTGGCGCCACATCACAGTGATCACACACCACACTCGATGCGGACAATCTCGACGACATCGAGGGAAGCGATGAAATAGATGACAGCGACGACATTTGTGACAGAGACGACAGCAACTAGAAGGTTATTTCTTCTTGATAACGCATTATTCCATTGTGCTATTTGTTGGGTAATCATTCTAATTCCGGGGCTACCGAACACTTTTCCTTTCACCACTCCGCAATCATCATTTTCCTCCGGTCTAGTCTTTTCAGACTTCCGATGTTGTCTGACGCACAGCACCGCATGCGGGTTATCGATCAACTTGCCGAAACTTTCGTCTTTGCTAGAAAGATTGTGTATGGTAGACGGTTAGTGGAAATGGTTGGATAGCGTATCCGGTGTAGGTCGGCCGGGGGTGGTGTAGCGTGTGGATGGAGGTCGATCAGTTGTGCAGTTGAGTATTTGCTTTGCCACGGAAAGCATGTAACGTACATAGATTATCTCTTTTATTCGTTCCGGGGACCACGATTTCTTACATTATCTCTTCATTTTCTGCATGTTACGGCTTAGTCTCACGGAATTACACGACACACCTCGCTTAAACATATTGCATGCCTCTTGGGCTATTTGAAAGTATGCAACGGGTCTATCGCGAGAGCGTGTGATCCTAGGAGAGAGAAAACCACCATTGTTTTCTTTCTTGTCGGCACCCCAACTGCAACATTGTCGAATACTCTCTATACGAACACCGCTAGAAAAATATCACTCCAGAAAGAACTATTGGCTACCACCCAATACACATGTTGATGTTAGCTCGGTGCCATGAAATTCCAGTTTAGAAAACTAGCCAAGCCGCCAAAGTGAGCTTAGCGTAGTGCCAAACACTGGGGGATCAGCGGCCGGGGTGATAGATAGGTACAACTATAATCGCACTTCCGTCACCTCACCGTATCACCGCTGCCGCACCTTCGCCGTCGCCACCGCTGCCATTAAAAAATTACCTCACGCTTGCCTCGGACTCAACATGTAATTCCTGCAGATATTTGTGACATCGTGTCCTGAAGATAGAGATCTGATGTATTAGATAAGATTAGATTAGATATCATTGAATAATCATTCTCTTCTTCTCCAATTAGGGCTTGGCTTGTATCGTTGTTCAAATGCAATGCAAACACTTACAGTGGAAAGAGTTTTTTGGTGGATGGTCTCGCGTGCGCCTTGCTATAAGCCACTCTCTACTTTCTTCTATCTTACTACAGCCGAGGGTGCCTCACATCCGGAAGTAGCGCCACGTCACGAGCCATTCTTTTTATAAAGTCCCACCATGCATATGTAAAGAGAGCAACAAGCTCCTAATGGCCTTTTTCTCACAGAGTTGAGGTCATGCATGACCCGATCCGCCCAAGATAAATGGGGCGCATGGCAAAGAACGCCATACGAGGCTGTGGAGCTGAAAGTGATTATCAAGCTTATCATGCGGCGCTATGCGCTGCAGTATGGTGTGACACAGCCCACCGAGGCGCGGGGTTTCATTATTTGCTTTTGCAAAAATGTCAATGCTTAATGGCCTCTTAACCCCAGGGCCTTCCCGAACTGAGCGCTGTCCATCCCTTCCTCCCGAGATATCCAGAATTCCTCCGAAACAGCTCGCGCTATGTGGAGATCTTGCCTTATACTCGTAAGTACACTCCGATTGCATGCTCTTCCAGAAAGCTCACAGCTCATGCTGGGATTCAGTACTTATTCGTGTTCACATGGTTTACCAGGGCAGCAGCGTCCTCCCTCGTCCGCAACGGCATCAACGGAGACCAGTTCAACAATTGGCAGCTATCCTTCACCGTGAACAACTACGTTCCCCTCTGCGGCAATTCTTGGCTACCTTCCGACCCCAACTTCTGGAGCAACAGCCCCGAATGTGAGCAGGCTTTCTCAGTCTTCAATACCACCAGCGACGGGTACCTGATATTCGATACGACGGGTGTCCCTGCCAACACAGGCGATATCGGACAAGGGCAGGGTCGTTGCTATTGTTTAGCGTTGATACAAAATGACGGGGTTTCGGTGGTGTCTATGTGTTTTTTGATTGGCAGAGACGGGGAGGTAGTGCTTGACGGGGATACTGCGAAGGGAGTCAGAGATATTGAGCTGTCGACGGATAAGGCGCTCCCGCAGTGTAAAGATCTGGATATGGTGACTAGATCGAACACACAAACGAAGTATACTTACCTTTCCCAGACGCAAGAAACCCCCGTGGGTGCTGATGCTAACTGGTTATAGAATGTCAACGTCAACGGCACCAACGGTTTTCACCACCCATACAGAAACTCCAACTGCAACAGAGATGCCGATTGACACATATTACCAGACTGCAGCAACACCAACTAAAACAACGCCAACCACAGCAACACCAACTTCAACAGCCAGTCCATCCGGTGGCGGTGGTTTCAGTCAAAGTGACAAACTGGCGATTGCACTTTCACTGGGCATCGGCCTCCCGACGATATTTCTGATGCTTATTCAAATATGTCTGAGGGGGTAGCGAAGAAAGTTCACATGCAGGGGGAAGATATCTTCCAAGAATTGACATTAGAGTGGACGTCTATATAATAAGGGTGCGGGAAAAGCAGAGAAACCGAGATGTGAAGTGGCCTTATAGCGGTAAACAGATGACTAGAGTTTGGAAATATACGTATACGCTAGGAAGAGTGGTTAGGCTATTAAAGGTTTAAAGCTGGATTTCCGACATTCTGGTTGTGACTGCGATAGACGGTAGTTGAACAATGGACCTAGGTTTTTGGGTGGGGATGATATTGCTATATCAACAATAGAGCCCGGAAGAGGGACACGTTACATCATGATTAGGGTTCTCACGAAGTTGGGGTGATCGCTGATCTAAATCACATGTTACGTGATAACGCAGGGTATATGTACCATGTTATGTCACTAAGGCATTATAAAGGCCTATGAGGTAATATCAAAAATGAATTTTGCTGGAATTCAGTGATTCGAACGAAGTTGAGTTACTTTGGTGTCCTAGCAGCAGGATTCCGAGTGCTGTATAGTGAGTACCCCTAACCCTATCCCACTCAAAAACACATGTTGGACGAGGACGATACTCGAGTACATTCTGCTAAACCGAAGTTGAGAACGAGTTTTTCCGAGTCCCTATTAATGATGATCACCGCTCTAAGCCCTCTTTAAACCGTGATAATAAATGGATGGTCAATTCTTTGGTGAAGTTTTGCAAATCTGACTTGAGACCACTGCCAAAAAAAACGGTGCTGGCCCCGTGGTATAGTGATATCGCTCCTGAAAATATAGGCGGGGTATTACTAGCTACAATGCTATGGGTTCGAGTCTCAGTGCTAGCCCCACAACGAAAACTCTCTCAACACACCCTCTGTTCTTTCTGTGCTATGGTGGTCGGTCCGGTGTCTGGATTAGAAGGGCTAGGGTCGGTCGGTTGGGGTACTCCACTGCGATAGCATCATATGAAACCCTACATAGCGGAGTGAGAATAGGTGGCATGGTGGGAAGGGTTACGATTGGCGGAAGGGTGCGGGGGTGTGGTGGAAATTTAGGGATGCGAGTTGGGGATGGTACGACTTGGAGATAAGAGGGTTCTGCGGACACAAGGGGCTCACACTGTTGAAGTACCGGGGAAAAATGGATATATGTCATGACCGATAACGGTCGAATACAATATGATTACAAACAAACAAACAAACTGCCAAAAAAACTCGGGCGCTCTCTTGTCTCGTACCCATTCGGTAGCACCAAGAATTAAATCTCGTTGTCTACCATGGGTGCGGAGTTAGTACTTGAGTACGTAGCACCACATTAAATTCGTAGGTTGGGCTCGAGACAAGGCGCTCTTGAGCTCTCCACCATATTCCGGTATTGGAATTCCGCGTTGGTTCATAGGAGTTGACATCCCGATCTGTGATCGCATATCCGAGAATGATTCGCCGCTGTATTTCTTGGCCAAGATAAAAAAAGTAAAATTAATCTGCACCTTCAACCACTCAGATTCAAACATATTTGTGTTACCAAAAGGTTGCCACATCACCACTACCCTCTTCCCCTCATCTGCTCTCGAACGCACAACCCAACTTTACGACCACCAGCAGAACAGCGACCCACAACGACAGCAGCACAGCATTCATGGAGACGAGAACGGCGAACTCAGGAACTATCACCAACTGTGGGGAATCTGGCAATGTCGGATCTCCAAGACCGGCGCGGCGGGCGGCAACGATAAGGGCTGAAGGGTTCACTGTCCTGCAAGAAGGCGAGTCAGATATCGCAGAGTAAGGCTGACCTGATAGTTGATTATCGAGGTGCTTACGTATCTACTTCAGTGTCATCTTTATCCATGGTCTTCAAGGGAATCCACGGGATACCTGGGTGTACTCGGGTGGCACCACGGAAGTCGAGTCGCAGGGTACCAGCCAGAGGCGAAGCATCCGCAGCCTTTTCACTCGAACACCGAAAGTCACATCGACTGTCAACAGTAGCTCAAGTGTGTCAGCGGCGGAGGACGTTTTTAGCCTTCGGATCTGCTAGCGAAAGATTTTTCTAAAGTCCGAGTGATAACTTATGGATATGATTCCCACGTAAACCGTTTCTTCTCCGCCGCCGCCAATCAGAACCACATCTATCAGCATGGTCGAAGCTTGTTAAACGGTCTTGAAACCATTCGCCGCAAAAACCCAATGCGCCCGACCATCTTTCTTGTTCATAGTTTGGGAGGCATCATCCTGAAAGATGTATCTCTCACCCATATCCGTTCCATGCACACATGAAAGATTGAAATTCGTGCTGACGATCGTGATCTTCGCAATATATATGTTTCGACATTCGCCATAATATTTTTTGGCACACCTCATCGAGGCTCTGGCAGTGCTTCGTGGGGATTGATGGCGAAGAATGCGGCCGTAGCAGCAGGATTCGATGCCAATGACAGGATCTTGCGGGATTTGAAAGTCGACTCTGCAATTCTAGAGGATTTGCGCGAAGAGTTCAACAGAATGTTGGAAGACAAAGCTTTTAACGTTTTTACATTTTAAGAGGCCAAAGGCTACAAGGGCGTACATGGTCTCAGGGGTAAGGTGAGCCTTCCATTGCCTACATTCTGCTGCAATTGGTAACCCTTGAGTTATAGATCGTCGACGATATGTCGTCCGTATTGGATAGTAGAGCTGAGAGGAAGGATTTCATCAATTCAAATCATGTGGATATGTGTCGATTCCGCGGCAAGGAAGATGATGAATATGTCAAAGTGGCGGGTGTACTTTTGAGATGTGTCGATGACATCATACTGAGAAGCTTGGCTGCAGAAGAGGAGAACAGAAGGAGGGAAGGTGAACTAGCGGAAGGTATGTAGTTTATGTAGGTTTAAACGACTATTGATGCTCCGGCTAATCCCACGAAAGAGTGTCGCAATAGTTTATACATGAGCGAGATGAACTATCGTTTGGAAGAAATACTTGATGCACACTCAGAGACATTTTGATAACACCACGCTTCAATTCGAGCATTGGCTTCAACAAGGCCATGGTATTTATTGGATAAGTGGTAAACCTGCATCCGGCAAGTCAACACTAATGAAATTTGCATTCTCACACCGCCGAACTGCTGCTGCACTCCAAGTGTTGTGACCCATTCGTGGTAGCCGCCCATCCATGGACAGGGAGGTTCCATGAATGGGACAACCAAAATTATGCAAATTAAATAGCTTGGCCTATAAAAAAAATAAAAATAAAAGATAAGTACTACCTCTTCGTTTTGCTTCTACACAACTCTTTTATAAGTCAGTTGTCTTTGCTTCGCTTTCCTTTTATTAATATCATTTACATATCTGTTGTCTTCGCTTCGCTTCTATTTCTTTTACAAGTCAGTTAGCTTTGCTTTGCTTTTATAAATCTCTTTTACAAGTCAGTTGTCACTTCGCTTATATAAATATCTTTTACATATCAGCTTCGCATCCCTTTTACAAACATATTTTACATATCAATTGTCTTTGCTTTACTTCTATAAATCTCTTACAAGTCAGTGGTCTTTGCTTCACTGCTATAAACTTCCATTATAAGTCAGTTGTCATTGCTTTGCATTTCTTTTATAAGTGTCTTATACATATCAGTTGTCTTCGCTTCACTTCTATAATCTCTTTTACAAGTCAGTGATCTTTGATTCACTTCTATAAACCTCTTATAATTCAGTTAGCTTTGCTTTGCTTCTATGCATTAGAGATTTGTATAGTGCATAATTAATAGCTTCACTGGTTTCACTGACTTCGCTGACTTTATCCATAATTATTTTACTCAGTTAACTTTACCAACAATTAAATTTCAAAATTACAAGCTCTCAATAGTCCTCTTAGTGGTGCAAATTTAATTTTTATTTTTATTTTTTTTGGTTGTCCCATTCATGGAACCACCCTGTCCATGGATGGGCCGATTCCACGAATGGGTCAGAACACATCCAATGACATGATGGTTGTATGCACGTATCTGTTATGGGGTATTAGGTTTCTACTCCGGGATTTAGGAATAATTGTTAGAGACGCTCGGTGGTGGGCTATATCTGCACCACAGATTGAAATAGTGTTCAAACAACACCTCCGGCTGAGAAACATATATTTTTTCAGAACTGTTAGAACTTAATATTAAGCCCCACACCACGCAATCGTAATATGCGCCTCTAGATAGATATCTTCGCTGGATCAATAAAGCTTCTTCTGTTTGTCGAGAACCCAATATACTTGTAGCTATTTTCTTAAAATTATACAGCATTGAGAATTTAAATTTTCCAATATATTTGGTTTCTAAGTCAGTCAACTGTGAATTTCTGACAATCTTATTGCTATCAGAATAATATTTATATATGAATTTTTAATACTAAACTTATGTTAAACCTAGGGCTAATTAAATCTTGTATTATTCATTCTCGATTTTATTAGGCGTATTTGTTCTAACCCCTCTGGTTTTAAATGTACTTTGGATTTTATTAATTCAACAATTTTACAAAAGTCTTCAAAATCCTTAGCCTTAGAACCATGTAGAGGGTACTCTTTAAAGAGTGGAATAATTTTTGTTAAGATATCTGTAAATTTTGTAACTACGAATACCCCATGATTATAGCCAGTTACTGGGGCATAATTACCACAACCTAAATACTCTCTAAAACTGCCCATTAGTTGAGCATCTTGAGTATGTTGGCCAGGTTACCTTGATCTATACCAGAGATTAACCGAAGTCAGGATCCACAGCTTCTCACCGAAATTAGCATCTACTTGAGCATAGCATACGGCCGTGATAAGCTATTTGATTGTTAGCCTCCTGGAACTTTCTACATGTGAGGGGATTGTGGGAACAGTGGAACCTGTCTTGTAGATAGCAGCTCCTGGAGTATCGAGGTTTGATCCGCATTCACCGATGATATAACTGGGGCAAGTAGGTACGCCTTACGGATATGAACCCTAAGACCTAGATGATATTGGGTAGTAATAATGGGTGGAAAGAGCGCTAACTGATTCTATTTTTTAGAATCGTTTCTTGCTGTTGTGGTGCGCCTTGAAATTTATTGCGCCATTTTTACTTTACTTCGGGAATTTACTCGATCGAGTACTTATCGCCCACTTTCGGTTAGTTTAGCCATCATGTACCTTGATTAAAGACTTGCTAAGGTTACTAGTTAGACCATTTACGCTTTTTACCCACGATTTTTCCCCATAGCACCGCTCATCGCTTGCGCACGGGTGTGATTTGGTCTGTATCTATTTACCTTTGGCGCAAACCGTTATACCCCATACACCGGGTTAAGCATATATTTCTTATCTAGAGATGAGACCGGTCATGCATGTAGCATGCTGATGGCTCGGCTCCCTGTCCTTGGTACACGCTGCCCGAAATAACACCTCCACGACAAGGCAAGTTTCCCCCACGATCCTTAAGTTGATGGCCAACTCCGGCCTGTTGAACTAGCTTTCTATGTTTTAACTCCCAGTATCAGTTTGCAGCCTCTTTGAGGAACCATTTCCATTGGACAATAGTTAGAAATTTATTTTCTTTTGGTTCTCATTGACAGCAATTACTCAAACAGGAAATATACTTAACTGCTCACATTAAACCTTAGAACTTTTCTAACAAAAAAGGCATTTTTCAACAGCTTCGGGATTTTAAGAAATAATCAATGGGATTATGATTACATTTTGGATGAGCGTTGAATGCAATGATCGACATGGCCCGTTGTAAACCGATGAAACGCCTCCAAATAATTATAAACGTCCCAGTCTCCGGCAGTTTCACTCTTCCCTTAGGGAGACATGGGGACAGGTGATGAATTGAGGAAAGGAGGCGATGTTCTAAGGTAAAAGGAAACCCTAGCCCAGTTATGCCTCCGAACTTTAGCGTGCGTCGAAATACGCCTTTCACGTACTTAGTTCCGTGATGCCGTCCCTGTGCTTGTTAGATAGGGGTTTAATCTCGATCTCCAGAATCCTGGCTGGAGAGAATAAAGTGAAGTACTGAAAACATACAACGCGGAGTGGATACTAGCTGCGTACATATCCGATCGGAGAACAGAACTATGGTTCGCCCCCCTCATCCGAGCCATCAACTTCTCTCGTGCGTAGATTTCTAGCTTCACTTGCAAGCTCTGTCGGACGCAACATTTATTTTCGAAGTCTGGGTATGAGACATGTCGACAAGGCACCAAAAATGACCGTCAAAGAAGCGACAAAACACTTTTACCCATCATTCCCGCGCTGCTCGCATTTGTTCGCGCCCTCTTCCTCCTGTTTGACAAGCGTCATCACGATTGTTGCTTGATACACATGCACCTGATAAATGAGACCCTTGTGCCGATCACCAGCATATACTGGTGCGGCCCGCCCACCCGCTGCCGAGCGTCATTTTTGAAACCAAATTCGAAACATTCATCGGTAATTGTTCAAGACATGCATATGGAATCGAGGGGTACAGTCACCCACTCAAACCCTCCACCTCCTCCACCTCCTCATCTCCAACTCCTCACACGAACCTCCACTTCACAATCACCACCACCATGCGTTTCCCCCTCTTCTCCTCCCACAACCACAGCTCGCGCTCCCACGATCCTGATGACACTGAACCTTTCCTCCCTTCCCGCCTACGATCAAAGAACCCACCCTTCGCAAACAAACTCTTCTCCTACTTCCCATGCGTCCTAAACCTCCTCCTCGGCACCACACTAATTCACCTCCTCCTTACCACTCAACCACGCGACACGTTCCCGCGAACCTACTGTCTTCCACCCCCGCCTGATTGCCAGAAACCGGCTAACCCCCACAGCACCGGCACAACACGTTCTCACCCCCAACAACGTCGTCTGCACATCCGAATCAATATATCAGGGACCGAGTACTCCGGAACGGGATGCCGCGTGGGAAGAACTGTATAACTGTTCGTCTCTGAACTCCACCCTCTACCGCCGATAATCAATGTTGATGGGTGTGGTGGCAGTTGGGATCTCGCGGATCACTAGGGATGACGCAAAGAAGATGGTGAATAGGACGATGAGGATTCCAGGAGAAACCGGAGACTATGTAGTGGGCTTGAGTGTGTTTCGGCAGTTGCAATGCGTGGTATGTATTTCCACATTCTCGTCGTCACCCCAGACCGTGCTGAGATTATCACAGGATATGCTCCGTAAACACATATGGTCTTCCTCACCCTCCACAGGCAACGAACAGCTATCCCAGTGTCTTGAAGCATTACGGCAGAGCGTGATGTGTGCGAGCGATGTTACGCCGCTGGTGTGGGTGTGGGATGAGAAGAAACATGTAGCGAAAGAGGTTACAGAGGTGCAGCATACGTGTGTGGATTTTGAAAAGGTAAGAGAATGGGGGAGGGAAAATCATTTGCGAGGGTGGGTGTTGGGAGATGGAGGGGAGCTGGTGGAACAGCCGAAGTGGTGATGCAGCGATGATAGGCGTTTTGAGCAAAGATAATTTTACCAAGTTATTTCGAATGTGGGAATACCGGTTGCGATGAATAGGTATGGATTGTGTGGAATAGCAAAATACAGGCTTCATGTATGCCAGGATTAATCCGTAAAAGGAGCTCTAAATATTCTGAACATTTCTGGTTGGTGCGTGAAATTCCCTCAATGTACTCTACGGTTGCGACGCATATCGGCAATCGAGATCTCTCGATCGAGTGCGTTTCTCGGGTATGGGGAACGGGAGTATTGTGTATTACTTAGGCTATGTGCGAAATATGGGAGGTGTGTATTTTTTGCCTATAATCTGGAGTATTTCGCGTGATTGCGGTATTAATTAATTCTTATGCGGTAGTGCTCAAGTAGAGTACTAGAGTAGTGATGCATTCATCATAGGAGAAGCAGCTGTTTTCGACCTGTTGCTGGCTGGCTCTGGGTATCATTGGTATAAGTTTGAAGGGCTTTTCATATGTTAAGAAAGGGAACTCGTGGAATAACGTACAATGCTAAACCTAGTGGCACCGCTTGTCACTCGCGTTTATGGTAAGGGGGAATCGTGTGCGTGTATATACCTAAGCAGAAAAGGAGAAAGGCTGAGGATATTTACTGAGAATCTCGGGTACATCTTGAGGTATGACAGTGCCATCCCCACTTCTATCCCCCTCGCCGCCCAAAACTGCAGCTTCACTTCTCCTACAGACATTAAATGATTCTTTGTTAACGATTTCTACAAACGTCTCTTTCATGGCTCAAGTATGAGCATTTTCCTGGCTGTGAGTTTGCCTAAATCCGTTCCCAACTCAGCGTTGTGGCTCTCGTGCCGGGCTTCAGAAGTTACAGAATAGAATTGGAAAATCGATATCAGTTAGGTATCATATCTGTCACTATATCAGTTATTCTACTGAATGATCCCGTGCTTTTGTAAAACGGATAGTTATCATAGCTTATTTTGACTTCAAGATGTTCACCGCTATTAAGACCGCTGAGATGGATTCCTGGAATAGAAAATAATGTTGATTATTAAGAATTGAAGAATCACCTGCGCTCGTAAACACTCAGTCACTTGCTAGGAATGGGAGAGTAAGGATTACCGCAAAATATGTAGGGCAAATCCTTAGCTTCAGGAAATTTTGAAATACCCCGCTTTTTCGGAAGGTTCGAATGATGGCGGGTAATAATTACTCGATTTAGTTACTCGGAATCTAAATTATCCAGACTACTCGAGTAAATGGCAAATTTTCAACAATGAATTTCCGTTTTGAGGAGTTATTCTTTAGCGATAGATCTAGTCTGACAGACTACGAAAGATCGAATGTCGCGACTCACCTTAATTAGGCGTACTCAATTAACGGATCTAACTGCTGGGTAGTTCCTTTATTCTCACTCGTGGCCCTGAACTACCCCATCTACTCGGATACAACACCAGCACGCTAGAACGTTGAGATAGGCTGGCGAAAATTCAATTACAAGCGAAAACTCAAATTATATAAAAGCTTATTGCTGCTGGCTACAACTCAGGTGATCTATACAGTCTCTTGGAGCGCCTAAGCTCTGGCTCTTGCCTTCCATTACCTCTGCGCATGCTTATAGTCCTCAGGCTGCATTGCTCCAGGTCCGGGACTTCATTCTTGCTGTCAGTATCTTTAGAGTCCAAGTTGGTATCTGACTCTCGCTGCTGCTGGGTCACTAGGGCTCGCTGACGGGTTCTAGTTGAGCGGGGGATGTATTCCCAGTCATCTTCCTCAGGCTGTAACAGCAGTTCAAAATCATCATCATCAATCTCAGAATCATCATCTGTTATTGTTGCAAAAGGAAGCGGTGGCAGTGAGGATGCTTTGAGATCCTGTAGAGGTTCTAGGATATCTGTTCCATCTGCCTCCAAGCCTGAGTCCAGTATTGGCAGTGAGGATGGCGAAGTAGGTTGCGGAAATTCAAGTACCTCTTCACTGCCATCGGAAAGCAGTCTTTTGAATGGATCGCCAACTTCAGGTCTATTATTCTCAAAGCCTTTCACAAACAAATCGTTGTCATCAATAGAGGAGTATCCTAGAGACCGAAAGCAGTTGACAATCATGGCCTGCTTCTCTTCGTGTATTTCTTTCCATGCCTACAAGAATTCAGTAATTGGTTTGTAAGCTACAAAGAAAGAAAGAATGTATATAACCTGTGCTACACACTGTGCTACAATCACCCTGCGCTGTGCAACTTCTGAAAGTGACTCCGTATGTGGTAGGACAGTCAAACTCTCTTCCAAAGAGTCAAGCCGTTCTTCAATAAGAGTTGACAGTTTCTTTTTAAATGGTTGATTGAAAACGACATCAACGGGTTGAATAATCGGTGTACAGCCACCGGGAATTAGAGCAGGCGAAACATTGTGGCTTTGAAGATAAGTCTTCACTTTTTCAGTACGGTGTATTCGTGCTGCATCCAAGGCTATAAGGGAAGGATATCTTTCAGATCCAGGTGTTCCTGGGGGGTCTAAGGCTGGAAGAAACAACTCTTTCAGATAGTGGAGTATAATGCCTTCATCACAGTACCCAGCTTCATTGTGCCACACAGTAACCTCTGAACCGTAGAGAGATTCTTCAAGTGCAAGCAGTCGAAGTTCCCGGGTATTTCGAGGCCGTTTCAGCTTCTCATCTGGGGTACACTTGAATATAATGACCGGTTTCACATGGGGCAGACCATCTGCAAAGCATGTAATCATTATAGTTGCCTGGCGTTTATCCCATCCTGATTTTGACGATTTTATTTGAACTGATTGAGTTCCCAGAGCGTCATAGGTGTAATCATCAAGAAACTCAAATGGAAGTGGTGTCTGATCCATGTTTCCAACTCTGCAATGTGGAATACAACCAATGAACTGTTCCACAGGATACTGTAGGATACTAGGAGAATAAGTGGCAGGCAGCCAACACATACGTCGGTCGGTATTGCGGCGAATGAAGCGGAGGAAATTCGTAATCACAGTCTGATAGTCTTTGGGTACCTTCTGACCTTTGTTTGTAGGCGCACGAAAAGTGATGGCATTCCGATTAAGGTAGTTGAGTAACCATCCAGCCGAAAAACAGAAGTTATCTTCTAGCTGATCTGGATAGTACTCTTTGAAATATTGAAATGCATGCTTTCTGATCCATCCAAGCCTGACTGGCTTCCCTTGTCTCCGGGTAGCCAAAAGCTCTGAAGTCAATCTATCCTCTAGTTTTGGCCACTTTGCTTCACAAGGTCTAATCCGCCGGAAATTTGCAGCTCGCCTAATGATATTCTCACGGATACTTGGCTTCCTCCAGTCTTTGATCGTATCATATGGAATTTTGGTCCTTTCAGAGGTTTCAAGGATGGTAGGCTTCCGAAATCTTGTTGGGCTGATTCGGATTGAAGGTGTGTCCATGTAATAGCGGCCGGCCTATGGCAGGGTAACCGTCCATCCGCCCAGTATATAGTCAGCTCGTGCGAGTGCTCTTGCACGCCATCGATAACCTTACCTATTGAATCTACCTCATTCTCGAATCCACGTTTGCAACCGTATCTTCCCTAATACTCTTATACGAGGCTGTACACGGACGTACGCCCTTACAGTCCATATAAGACAGTACTCGAGCCTTTCTTCGTAGAGAGTAAGAGTGACGAAGGTTCTGAACCCTTGGGACAATCGGGTGTGGGTTTTTCTTTCGCTTGGGGCCTTTCACAGGCTTGTGCCGGTGGTTGATGACCTCCTCGTCTGGCATTTTGAAATTGATTTCGCTCTGGATGGGAAAACTAACTGGTATCGATCATATTCAGGCAGCCACTGTTCCTTAAATAGTGTCTAAGGCGGCATGCCAGCTTTAGACTCCCGGTGTTGAGCAAGCTTAAATCCTCTCAGACCGCCTCCACTGCTCTGGCCCAAACCAGAATGCAGTCTCAGCAGACTTTAAGCTTTAGACTTTTGAGTTTTCGCTAGCCTATCTCAACGTTCTAGTGTGCTGGTGTTGTATCCGAGTAGATGGGGTACATGTACCTCCGTTAGGTCCGTTAGGTCCGCGTGATTTATACGCCAACTCAATGAGGCCGCTTACCTCTACTATACAAGCACAACTCTTTGGATGTTTCTTACATAGAACCATCCAAATTCTGGGGATCTAGTGCTTGCGCGTAAAATACCTCTGCAGGCGTCAATATCCCTGTGGCATCATAGTTTATCACCCGAGACGTCCCATAACATCTCGTTCTGTGCAAGACGTTCCCATCCCGTGGACGTCTATATCAGTAATCTCAACGTCGCGGTTATTCATAACAGCAATCCAAAAATACAATAAAGACTAGCTAGCAGGGCTTTCGGTATTCGCGCATAGATATCTCCTCGATTGTGTACGCACCATCGGTGCACGTGGTGATATCAACTGGCCCGTCAATATCTTAACTCCGATGGACAAACTCCTTGTTCACGCTTCTACATACAACGTCTCGTAGCTGTACCGCATATAAGGCCCCCATTAATCCCCACACCAGCCAACCTCTCCGTCCCCTGTATCCAACGCATACAATGAAGCTCACCTCCCTCCTCATCCTCCTCTCCGCCAGTCTTACGCTTTCCGCGCCCCTCGTCGCTCCCAGGGCAGAGCCATATCCGGACTAGTCAATCGGTGTATGCAGCCATCCACCCGTGAAGTGTATACAATGCTGATGCTTTTGTAAGCCCGACAAGGTGAAGCGTGTACCGGTTTATGTTTCGCATATTACGGAGGGGGGAAATAAGGTGAAGCGGGAGTTTGTCCCGTCCGTCGCAGAGAAGGGAGATAAGGTTAAACGGGTACCGGAGCCGGTGTATGTTTCGCATATGGCGGAGGGGGGGGGATAAGGTGAAACGGGCGTTTGTGCATGCGGTTACAGAGAATGGGGATTGATTAGTACGCCAGAGGAGGGGTAGATGTGGTAAGGGTGATACTGCAGGCAGTGTTGGAGCAAATATATACACACAGATACGAAGTATAGTACGAGGCCGGGGACAAAGGCGTTGGTAGCCACCACAATACAAAAATGATATATATCTCCACAACAGAGAAAGAAGAGAACACAAAGAAGTTATAGAAATAATGAAATTTAATACATTCTGACCATAAGGGATGTCGCGTTCAAGTTTTAAAGTTTTGTATGCAGTGGACAGCAATGTTGTTGTCGTGGTGGCTGCTATGATATACCAACGACTTTTGTCCCCAGCCTCGTACATACACGTAACCTGATGTCTGCGTAGCTTACCCAAGTCCTAACTTTTATTCAGTACAACAGTTAGGGCTACTTACCTCAATAACTCGAAGCGGTATACGCAGGACAGGGGTAAAGGCGTCATTTCTCTCCACTAAGTATACCCCGGAAACTAGATCCTTAACCTACAATTCCCGGTGTATGACCTCAGATTCCATTTGGCTTATACACACTTTCCGCTGCCAGACAAAAGAGACACACGGTCCAAAAAAAAACTGCCACCCAGGAAATTGTTTGACAGGATTACCATGCGAGTGCGAGTTGATGAAGTACCAGAGTCGAGTTCTGCGTCATGACCCAATGTTCATTAGCCAACGAGAGCACACCTACATTGAAATGCATGTAAAATAAAGCAGAATGATAAGGATCCCGAAAGGACGCAGCAAGGAAAAACAATTAAAGTCTAGAGCTCGGGTATGTTGAATTTGAAGGTGATGTAATATGATCTTCATTGATCGAGAAGCATCTTTAACCGCCGTGCGTACCGAAATCACCAATTACCACTGTCCCAGTTTGTGTTTCTTGGAATTCCATTCCATCAAATACATCCGCAGGTAGTTCAGCTTCACGGAATCTGAAAAAGTGGTGGCAATCTAGGTACCGTACCGACAGATAACTAACGTACCGTGGCGCGAAAATGACAGTTTTTGCATTCAAACCAAGAGCAAATGACAAATCTTGGGTGCAAACCAAGGTGAAATGACATGTAGTGAGAACCACTACTATACTTCAGAGATTGTTAATGAAAAGTTACGGTGGCCTCAAAGATTGATAACTACCCGCCACCACCGGGGTACCACCATCATTGCTGTACTTTATATATTTCATCACACCCTGATGACAAGATGACCGTACCCTTTTGTTTGCGAACCAACCCCAAATGACACCCTAAAAGTCGCATACCAGAAATGACGATGACGATGACGTACGTTAGTTATCTGTCGGTACAGTAGCTAGTATATTCGCGGGCAGCCGACCATGTCTTCAAGCCACCAATCATCATGGCACGAATAAAGGCAACCCGGTAATCATGTTGTGTAACCTCCCACTATTTCTGAAAGTAATGACGTCGTACACCAAGCTCTATAGCTCTGGTTCTGCCGGTTTCTAGACTGCGTGATACATGAAGCGTCTGGTATCCATATCACCATGAATTTCAAATTCACCGGCCTACAGCTTCACCGGCGGATGACAAAGAACAACGGGAATGGTCGATAATGGAATGATTTAGAGATATTGCAAGTCACGCAGTGGTTTTGAGAGTGAGTTGATCGGATCATCCATTCTCACCCTTCCTATGATGCGAGAACACACATACATAATTAATGTTGACCTTATGGACAAGCAGTGCACATCCAACACGGCCGGTGCAAGTAGGTCGATAAGTATTTCGAACCTAGGTCTTGCCAGGCCCATGTTGTACAATCCAAATTTCCAGTCGCACAATATTCTGTTGAGACTTGCATCTCTCTTAAGTACTACATGTATACAATCCTCCGCTATCATTGGTCGCAAAACTACAATAATATGTTGTTCGTATATATATATCGTCTAACCCTGAAGTTACAGTGCTCACGCACCGTCACGGCAAGTCTTAGCTCCCTCCTCCATCCATTCTATGGAACGGACATATAGACCTAAACTTCGGATATTACCGGCGCCCTACTCTAGATTCCGGGATACCACTTTATTACAGCCTATCAATTATATATAGACATGATCCTCAGCCAAGCCTGTCCTCACGACGCACTCTCATTAGTCAACTTGCGGTACATACCTGCAAAGAGCATTATCATTGGTTGACCTGTCTGCTCAAGTACCTACCTCAGTGAAATCCAAACATCCCCACTCAATTTAATCCATGAGTTTTACTCTGATTACAAAGCAGTGTATATGTGAAATATTCATAATTAGTTCCCCTTTTACCTTCCGGTCTCTGATTTACAATATCTTAATATTGAAAGAGCGGCTTTGGAAAATGGTTAAAATCCACCAAAATAGCAGATACACAATACTGTTGTGGAAGTACTGTCATGATGATGATACACAGTGGCAGAATTAGATTCACGGTGGAAGATATACAGTAATACACCCGCAGTCTCTGTAGTTGCAGATGTTCAACAGCAAATAGTGTTTACTGACTCGGAGGGCATTAAGGCGGCGAAGCCGCCTCCATTTCTAGTAGGAGATAAAAACGTGTAATTTCATGGATTCGGTGATGTTACACAGCTCCTTTTCATATCCCCCCTAGCTCTGAATCTACTGGTTTGATGGAACCTGGGGATCATTTCTTAGTCCATGCACCAGATTTGAGCTAGAATTCGGTAGTCCCACACATAACTCCCAAGTGAGTGCCCGTCCCCCCTTCCCTTCCTCGCTTCCCCGGTAAGTCCATCCCTGCTAAGATCTTTCTTTCGCTTATTTCTCGTCCCTCCACCGGAAATACACGCATCCGAGTAACTGCGGCGCTAGCGCGGAAGGCGCGCGGACTGCCGAAAATATATTAACGGCAATGAAAGAGGGCTCGCTTACCCCGGCGGGGGTGGACACAACGGGATGTGGATATCGAGAGGGTGGTAGTTTGTGATAGCTAAGTGAAGTGGGTTGGAATTTGTTACTTCGAAAGAGCGAGAGGCGGTGGTGCTGTAGGGGGAAAGAGTAAACGTGGCATTGACGGGTCTTGTACCACGACTCTTTTTGTTTGAGTTCTATCGAGGGGGGGAAATGATCGCCGGTATAACCGTGGTGCAATGGTAATATAATGTGGGACGGTGACGTGTGAGGGTCGATCTAGCAGTGCCATGCTTGTCGACATAAGATTCCATCAGCGTCGCATGTGCAAGTCTCTCTGTGGCAGACGCATTCTCTGCAAGAGCCTCTGGCTTCTTCAGGTCACCAGTAACAATTCCGAGGACGTGTTTGCTCTCTAACAGGAGCTCAACTTGTCCGGACCATTTGTTGTAGTTGGCTCCGTCGAACTTGCCGATGTTCATGGCGAGGTTGTTGGCTGACATCTCGGTGCGTCGGATGTCCAAACTCCTTGAACCTTGGATCGATGCTGTGGGATGGCGTCAGTTACTCGTTACGTTGAGTTAGACAGGCTGACGTCCATCAGCCGCCGGCTGGCTAGGCTACGGCGGTGTGAGGGGGGTATGCTTAGCTGCTCTCCTCCACTGAAGTTTGTCGAAGTACGTCTCGACTAACCTCCCTTCTTCGCTTTGATAGATGCTTTAATCAAATGCGCAAGGGCTCATAACCTGTGGGACGGTGACGTGTGGTCGGTCACTGGCGCTGCGGTCAAGGGAGGTGTAAACGTGGTGTGTATTCTGTAAGAGGTCTAGAAGGTCTAAAGAACAAAGAAGCTCCTATAAGTAGGAGGGTTGTGCGGCCCTACAAACTGCCCTATGCCCTTATGACAGTCACGCCCTTGGGCCCTAAGATGCCCGACACAATCTACTGCCCTACATATAATACCTCGGAAACCGAAAATGGGATGAACATGTGGATGCCGACATGTGAATACATACGCACAAACCTAATCACCACACGAAAAAAAAAGACTATTCTAAATCAATCTATCGTGGGTATTACATTCATCACAAATTTTGGCCCCAGCCTCGTACATGTTGTTTTCTGTATGTTTTGTATTATATCATTCTCCGCTGGAACACAGTGCTTGAAAATAGGGTTCCTATATTCTCGTTAACCCATTCGTTTACTGGCCGTGAGACTGTCGCGTAGGCAACATATTACTTCCCGACAATATGGTACATCCCTGCAGTATCGTATTCTCCGGCTTTTCTTGATTGTAGCTTGCGGATGTACATACTTATTGTGGTTACCGCTTCAAAGGCCATTCCTTCTACGTTCACTTGCCATAGGTTCACACAAAAATACCCCAGAAAGTTTCCACGCCCGCTAGATATGCTGTATTACCTTTTATCGTTGGCAATATAGAGTACTTACGCTTACCGGTTCCTGTTAAACAACATGTGCCCAAGAGTTGCAGGAGTAAACCGTCTAAACATTTAGGCAATGTAGACCGCGCGGAACAACATTGTGATACCGAAATGCACATTCATAGTCGGGCGTCATTTGGAACCTTTAACTGTGTATACTCCCAGATTACACCACATAAATAAGTACATACGAGTTTCTAATATTTCCAACTGGCTTCAGAAACCATTGGTGACTTTTAAATTGATTGAACCCCACAATGTTCGAGTATTAATTAGTGTTATACATAGCGCATCCTGTTCACCTCCACCGCAACTTCTCTAGGTAGATAATGCACCAGTCAAATCATACTCATAACACCTCCACCCACCCTCTCCATCATCCAACCCTCCCAGCGCCCTAACATCCATCAACTCCCTCAACTTCCTCGTCTTTCCCAGGGGGCCTAAATCAATCTCAAAATTCAACGTAACATTCCCTCCAATAACGTTGTCGTAATCCATCATATTTATCGGCCCACTCACATCCGTCAGCCGCTTTGACAAGTCCGCCTTTTGCCATGTCCAGAATAGACGGTCCAGATTGCTGTGGTGGAGATAGAACAGTGGGTCGCCGGGGGAGGCGGCAACGTCACCCATGGTACCAAGCGAACCCCCAGGAAGGAAGTGGCCGCCGCCATGGAAGTCCGGGTGAAGAGTGGGGGCTTGGCCGAGAATTGGTTCTAGGAAGGTTAGCGAGGAGAGTTCACTAGCCCCTGCTAGAGATTGGGTGGGGAGGAGGAATGGGATGTAATACTAGGTTCCACAGCCTTCGCCATCCGTCCATACGTGTCTTGAGCCAAAATACCATCCCACACAGCCTTTGTGAGATGGAACGTCCCCATTCCCGGCGCAAAGTCGCGTAGTACACAGTGCGGATTATTAACAC
Organism: Wilcoxina mikolae CBS 423.85; assembly: GCA_014904905.1. Classification (NCBI taxonomy): domain Eukaryota; kingdom Fungi; phylum Ascomycota; class Pezizomycetes; order Pezizales; family Pyronemataceae; genus Wilcoxina; species Wilcoxina mikolae. The sequence continues at coordinate 259,254 of MU122124.1, forward strand.
TAGCATTATACCCGGGTCCAATCCCGAGGACAAACTTGTCGTACGTAAACGGGCCGTTAATAACGCAACCACCTATCCTGACGTCAACCTTTTTCTCGTTCCCAGCCTTGACAAAGTGACTCAGGGGAAGGGAAAAAAACATACCACCCGTACGCCCAGGCACAATTACCATTGGCGGTGGATCCGTCGGTGTCTCTACCCACGGCCCGTTTCCACCAAACCCATACGTCGCGTCAAATACCGGCCAACTATCGATCGGCACCGAGGAGGAGGTGTCGATGGTGTAGTCCCAGTACCTATAGTAATTCCCTCCATTAGCCCCCCTCCCTCTTCATCATCAGAAGAACTCACGGAATCCCGCCAGTCCACCCACACTCTTCGCGCAACGCCCGCTCCATCCGCATCAAAAGATACCGATGCCAAATGAGGAAATGGCCGACCCAGTGGATGTGATTCACCTGGTCGACATGCACGCCGATGAAGTCGTCCCAGTGGCTTCGCGCGCCGGTCCACGATGTTGCGTACTGGGCGGGAAGACGGGACATGCATTGGATGGCGCGGATGTAATTGAGTTGTTGACGGGGGCGGAGGGAGCGCCTAGGGTTGCGTGTGAGTAGAGGGCAAAGGACGGAGGGGAGAAGGGGGGGAGAAACCATTCGCGGCGGATTATGGGGTTTGCGCAGGTGGAAGGAGAGGAGTAATCTTGTGGTGCGGCGAGGATGGAGGGGATAGTGCATAGTGCCAGCAGGAGAGCTGGGAGGTGGCGGAGGGAGAACATCGTGGTGGTGACGGCTACAACGTGGAATTGGGGAGGGTATTAAAGAAAAAGGGATCGGCATGTGGGCGGGAGGCGGATGTGGTCAGGAATTTCTTGCCGTGGCGCTGGGACAGGAACGAGAAGACAGGGACGGGGATGTGGTGCGTTGCATGGGTCTGCAGATCTAGTGGTGTGCACGACGGTTGTGTGATACTTTCTTATGATTCAGAAATTATTCCATATAATCCAATTGGTGTCATAGACTACGAACAGTGATTCCTGGGGAAAATGTATAACTTGCGGGAGGCTTAGTTTGTGTTGTACATAGAACACCAGGCGGCGAGTCGGCACACTCCCATTCGGTACCGACGAAGCGACAATTCCTGGATCCTTGAAGCTGACACTGACCCTGACCAAAGTACCGTCGGTAGGTTATAGTACCTTGCAATAGGGGTCCGACTTGATTTGTCCATTCAACAATTTCACAATCATGAATTGCCATCTATCTAGCTTTCAGACTCACCAGCGGAGAAGTATTGCCGCCCATCGGAACACAGAATTTCTTGTCGCTGCCGGCAGGTATATATCAATTTCTCGCCGACCGTGTTGACGACACCGCTAAGCGAGAAATGTGGACTTACTCTACACAGCATTTTCACTGGTGCCCGTTAGCAATATGCATTTCGAGAGACTGCGCTGATGTCCTTTGTTGCCTCTTCCCCGATGTCGATACAAGGTATTACCTTGGTGTTAATTACCTTTATAGCCAAGATATTTGTTTGTGAACAATGGTCGGAAACTAGAGAGATACCATCCGGTCCGTAATGACCTTGAATGCGGTATGGGGACTTTTGGTGGGCAAAAAGTATTTCTAGGCTAGTAATCCTGTACAGCCAGTTATCCGCAACAACGAGGACATTATAGCCAAGCCCGACTGTACTATACTTATCTACTTTACTCTCTTGCGAGCGTATTCTACTCTTGGACATTCATTCATTCATTCTGCTAAAGATTCCTCCCCAAGTTCGTCCCATCCCTCTCTTCCGACTGAAATCTATATTACCAGTGCATATGGTAATATTTTAGCAGCGATCTGCTTCGGCCGGGGAGGTGGGAGTTGGTATGCTTATTTTTTAATTAATCAAAACATAAGCATTGCGGTAGTACGTGTCAACTGGGAAGGTATACTCAACACCGCTTAAAATCCACTTTAGAGTGTATGGAATATCTGCGCTTGAATCTTGCCCGATTGGAACCTCGGTACTCCAGTACACCTTCAAAGTCAGACCATGGAATGCTAAGAAATCCGCTTTCTGAATTGAATCTCTTTGCACATCACAACTACCATCCAGGTTGGAACTGCTGGAATTACGAGACCGCAAGACGACTCCAGATACGCGGATATAACATCACTATTTCATATCAAAGTCGTTACGTGCTGACCTCATTTTCGCCGACCCCACACTCCGACCGACTCTGGGGTACCCAAACTCCCGGGATTTAATATATTTTCGGCAAACAGTTGCGCCTAGTAGCCTCGGATGCGCTTTTCTAGTGGTACGAGAAAAGCGAAAAGATCTTAGCACACGTGTTCCGTAAGCGAGGCTCCAAAGGGCTAAGATCTGCCGCGACTGTGGTTAAGCCGGGGTAGGCGCGATATGGAATACCCATGGTTAAAATGATAAAAATTATTTTTTCTTAAATATCGATTGATTTACTTCCACCTGCACAGGTCATTTATAACGTCTTCTCAAAACACCATTGTGTGGATTCTCGTACTGTACATATTCGACACAGCGAAAATCCGGGTGAGATTTAATGATTTAACTACGGCACTCTCATTCCCCAGACTAAAATACTTGTTCTGTCAATACATGTTTTCACGAGTTTCGAAAAAGGCGAAAATTCTTTGAGCCGCATCCCAAAACGAGTAACTACAGCCGGCAATTAATTTAGCGCGAGAAAATCGAAATTCACGCCTCGTTGAGGTACTGGGAGTACTCGCTGCTAGCCGTCAAACACCCTTAAGTTAGTATGGCACTTGAACACGTACAAACGCAACAGTCTGGCAACTTTTTATCACGCCAAAATGTCAACGTCATCAAATATCACCCGTTTCATGTCTCCCCAACCTTGTTACATGTATACTTAGAAGGTTAGCCTCTGTAGGGCAGGCCTCGGTAGGGCTATAGGGCATACTGTAGGGCATACGGATACGAGCTCATGGACGAGAGTGTACGCAGACGTACGCAGGCCTAGCAGGCCTACTGTGTATATATATGGCCTTGCAGCCTCGATAGATACATCCATATTCAAGTCATTTAAGTATCTATTGCAACAAACCTTGGCTGTCGCGATTGACTTCCTTGACGGTTGAACGATGTAGATGTCCTCTTGCATTGTTCGAGGCATGTAAGTATAAATTTTGCTCGGTTTGTGGTAAAGCTCAGATGAATTGGTGCTTTTGCTCTCGTTTCCAGATATTGTGGTCGCTCGAAGCTCGCTCCTTGAAAGCACGAGAGCATGGTGTTTTGTGAATCCCTGTTGAAGGTTGAATTAAACCTTTATCTTGTAGAATTTAGCAATAAAGACCGCTCAGGCAGGTGCCCCACTTTCTCGCTCTTTCGTAATATTAAAGCACCTTCATTGCGTGTTAATCAGTACAAATATTTCAGAGCAAAAGTGATCCATTATTTCATCATATAAGCAACAGATCGTCGTGATTCATTCCTTACGTTCCTTCCCACATTCCAGGTCTAATTGACGTCGTCTACGGAACATAATATTCTTCTTCATGAAGTTTTTCACCGCCTTCCGAGTATCGTTCAAAGCATCAACCCGCAATGCAATCGTAAGTGCCAAGATCGATATGAGTGCTGAGATGCCTGATTTTCGCCAACAAGGTTACATATTATACGGGAGTATTGCGGACGGGTATTTACCGATGTAGATTTTGAAGGTAGTTATCGAAGTACCTCCATTCCACTCTTTAATATTCATACCCAAAAGTGACGTACTTCAAAATTTGTCACTAGAAGTCATGCAGGATTGACGAACGACTTACAAGAACCCTATCGGAAGCTTCTGGGGAGTTAGCCACTGACCAATGCTATGATACATAAATATGAGGCTGAACTCACGAATAGAACAGTGACGGTTGTGAACACCATTGTCGCCTGTCCCTGTTTTGCAGAAAGTTCTGCTACCCTTGCGGTTTTTTTGGCTTCGATCACAGTTGCACACTTCTGCTTGCGGTCCAAAAGTCCTTGTATCTACATACCCGAACATCAGTACTACCGAAAAATTATGTAATGATGAGAGACTCACAAATTTGATAAGGCTCTCCGCATCACCCCGTATCTGACGTACGCCTAGCTCAAAGCCTACCAACCTGCGGAGAGTATCGGTGAGAATTCGTTCTATCCTTTCACCATCATTGATGCCAGGGCGGACTTCCGGTAGATACAGGTTTTTATTTTCTTGGGTCTTGCGTTCAGGTTTTTTAACCTTCCTCATGAAGGCGTCAATCACTTTTTTTTGGTCTCCAAGAAGGCGTTCGAGTATTCCTGCCTCCTCCTCAACTGCACTGGCATCATGTAGCAGCCGGAACTCTTCATCAATCTCAAGAGCATGATTATCGGGGTCCTGAACAAAGCCCGCAAGAAGGCTAAGAGCCTGGAATTTCTAATACCTATTTATGAGACCTAGTTCCGTCATGGTTCGGTGGTAATGGAGGTGATAGGACTTACGGCTTCCGCGATTCTATTTCGAAAGTTTGCCTCAACATGCATACCTGTGACAGCGTTCCGGCTTTTCGAACCAAGTAGTATACAAACGGCATGATGCAATATCAACGCAGCCAGTATGAAAGGGCCTTCGTATGCCATGCCCAGCGCAGACGAGCGTTTGAAATCTTCGTGCACCGCGCGCCGAAGATCGGCAAAGCCACAAGAACAATTGTCGGTGTGTTCATGGGGTTTACTCAAGTCCATGAACCCAACGCTATAGCAATTTGTCCCGTTACGGAGGCTATCGTGGTCAAATGAATTTGCTCCGTCGCTGTCTTCATCGTTGTTATATGGTCGAGATGGAAATGCTGTCACAACAATATCTGTCTCTTTAGTTAGTCTCACATTGACATAGAAGTTAGGCCGGGATCTACCTTTGGTAGGAACAATAACCCACAGTTGATCAATGACTAAGAGCTTTTCGTCCTCCCGAACACAGGTTTGCTTGGCATCACGCTGATCCGTATTGAGGTTCTGGCAGAAGTACTGATCGAGAGTTCTAGTCGGGTGATAGGGCAAATCGTCATCAAACGGGTACACACTTCGACACCGGTTCGCGGTGTAGCGTCGGATCAGATCCACGTTTCCAGCCTTGTATTCAGCTGCCAAAAGTGCGAAAGAATCTCGAAAGTACCGCTGGTTATTCGGCATATTCCAGTGAAGATATGGCATCTATTTTTTTAAATCAGTTACACTGTCCCTGAATCGGTAATGGGAACATGCATAAATGGCTAATTGTGGCTCCTCACGCAAATTACCCCTATCAAGTAATCCACAATAAGACTCCATGTGTGGTCGAAATTTATGGGGAAATGCGGGTTCAAGTTGTCCCCTGCGACGGTCGGACCAGCGGCGAGAACCGAGAATATCCGGATCGTCAGAGTGGGTGGCTTTGTAAACAGATTTGACAGTTTTCTGCCGTTTTATTTTAGTAAATCCACATCATCATTGACGTTGGGGGTATCTAAATTACCTCAAACCAATGCATGTCATTCGCTGGTAAATGGACCCATCGATATATTTTGTCCGTCGGCTCGACCGGTGGATATTTCTTGTTGAAGAAGTCCGGGTGTTCAAGGTCGGCAATCCTGTGCCTTGAGCTTTTCGTGATGTTCTTCTCGCCATGTTCCGTCGGCGTTGTCCTGATTTCAACAACTTCGCCCACAATATCCAACCCAAAAGGAAAAAACTCTCGTATTTGTGGGAGTGGATCTTCTGGCTGTTTACTGGGGTCGACTTCAGTTATATAAATTTCGGTGGTGTCGTTTCGAGTCTGAGCCCGGTTGCCTTTGTCATCAACTCTGCGGATATGGTCGGTAGGGTCGGCGGCCATTTTGGATAACAGGTGTTTCGTTTATTCCCTTGAGATTTGGTGCAGGCTGGGTTGTTGGCTTATAACGTTTCCTTATCGGAAGCTCCATTTTCTTGCAGGCTTAATACCTGTTCATTATTTCTCTGAGGGTGTTGAGGTTTGTTCGAATTACTGTTCGAGATGTTACCACACAGTCGTTCTGCATAATCATTCGTTGATACCAAACGTATGAGATTACTGCTGACATTGTCATGTTAAGAAAAAAGAACACTTGAACCAATTGATACTACTGATATGTCTCAGTTCAGTTCGTCTCAGCTGCATCAAGACCTGATAATCGACTGTTGTGTGGTCATCGAACCATGGACAGGTGTGGAGGGTTGCATATGACATGCAGACAGTAGAAGCACAATGCAATACGCAACCATAGACGCCCAATCGTGCCGATCTCTAATGAAAATTTATCGGGTTTTTCGTGCTATTTGTAGAAATAATGTGCGAATACTTCATCCGCGAGCTCCGACTGGTGGCATCCAAAATTTGGCGGACTACATAGTTGAGAACTTACACTCTCCGCGGATGCTACCAAAAGTCAGCTATGGATATGCGGTTTTGCAAATTTAACCTACTTTCACACAATTATTAATAGATACGCGAAAGAAGATGGGTAAACCCAGGTTTAAATCTCATCGATCCTACCAACCGTTAACAGTAATTTTTCAGCCATCTTAACCTCAAAATAAGTACTTAGCTGTACTCATTGCATGGCAACACCACAACGAGGCAACACAAATTTGGATGATAAATTCATCATAATATAGAGGAACATTCGTTTATAATTAACATTGTTTGGTATTTTTTGCAAGTATTTTGGTAGTGTTTCGTTGCCGACGTGGTTGAAACTTGAAACGCTTTTGGCCGAAGCCACTACCAACACCATGAGGACATGTCTTGGCCTCTGCACGCTTGATTATCCACTTCCTCGACTAACAAAAATCCAGTTGAGCCTACATAATGTCGCCGGAATGTCTCCGCACAGTACGTATGCCCTGTACAACGGCTATTATAACTATGCGCAAGCAATTGGTGTCCCTTGATAGACAGGAACTAGCCGCCTAATATTGGCGAATTTACACTTCATTGTAGGCCATGGAATATACAGCACACTAGCGCCTGCCGTTAAAGAGTGATAGGCAATCCTGAAATTTATCGCCATTGACTCCGGTGAATGCGGTTTTATCGGCCGATTTCCAAGCACATCTCCTGCTTGGTCCTATGGTTGAAGTAGCTGGCACTGTGAGAAGTCCAGAAGCGATAATGTATTGAGACTGACAACACGTCTCTCTATATACAAAGTGACAATTACAAATTGGCTGGTCCAGCTATCCGAGCACGGGGTCGAACTGTAATTCCAACACCTATAACCCTGGTTCGACACTGTTCAAAGTCCTATTATACGGGATAATCCAGCAAAGAATAGAACACCTGTTCGCAAATATCACAATTGGACACATCGCTGTAACGGGAAATTGCAGTCATGAAGAAATCAAGCCTCCACGATTTAACGATGTTACTGACATGAATTTAGTAGTCGCTTAGAACCCGGCCAAGCAGGAGACACTAATGGCTTGCGCACATTTATAATAGCCGTTGTACAGGCGTACGTACTGTGCGGAGAAACTCCGTAATGTCGCCTTCATCAGCTTTTTTGGAAGGGTGAGTCGGGATCATATCATAGGGTCCACCAATGTTACCAGAAATAAGCAGAGCGGGTACCATGGTCATCGTAGCTAGCTAGGTGCTTCTGTTACCGAAAAGCAAATGCTGAGTGTACACATACCGACTACATTGTCACACCTGTGGTATGCAAAAAAAACATGTTGTTTCATGCCCAGACTCTAAAAAAACATTGGCGGCCAAATGCGAGCGCTAGAAACCTAGGAAGAAAGAAACACCAGATCATGCAGCCCAGCCGGAAGAGACAATTATGAGTGGTGTGAAAAGAGGGGTTGAAAATGGGGGCTTGTGGTATATGGTTTCACCGCTTCGCCGGTAGATGATAGATAGCAGCCGTCGGCATTACCATCACGTTCATGAGCCCAGTTATTAAGCTCGCATGCCAGCCCCTCTTACCGACTCTAGCTGGTACACAAACTTTTCCAGTTATCACATCCTGACAAGGTTACGAGATCGCCACAAATTCGTTCGCGACCCTCTTATCAGACCAAAATCGGAAAACATACGATGCAACCTCCATCCCATCCATTGGATCCGATAGGTCCACCCAATGGTGGTTGTTTCTCGCCCTCCAGGTTGCTTTGTTTGATCATAATTTGATCCCAACATTTCGAACCAGGTTCGGCATGTAATTCCGAACCCACAGATCGGTCTGTCGTATGACCAGCTGTCAGACACCCATAAGACAGCGGGCAGAGGAAATACTGTCGGTGATGAGATAATGAGATGATGGTAGGAATAGTGCTAATAAGCGGGACTGTTATGCTTCAAAAACAATTGAATCTTCCGAGCTACACCTTACATTTGCAATTTGTACGGCACGAACACACTATTATTCTTGGTTGTTTTCAACTCTTGCCTCTGCTGTCCGTCTGATTTCATCTAATTTTGTGCAAACACTGCTGGCATAGAACCACCCTGCCTCATCGAGGAACAGGGATTGTGGTCGAGAGCACTTAATCAAGCTGGTTGAACGTTGGCATAGAGTGCCGACATGGCGCGCTGGTAGTGGTAGTTTGCTGCCTGCAGTTAACATCGTGCGATCATTAGTTCCATTTGGGTTATATGTCTTCCCAGTTGCTAGCCTCTGAAGATTCAATGTTGGCAATCGTAGAATACTAAAGTAGTATGCTGCGGCTATCGTTAGCTTCCGCTGTCAAGCAGGCCTTGCGGACACCGAAGATGAGATTAATCAGATAACGAAGTGGTGTGAGTCGATATGACTCACACCATCTATACCATAACTTGTATTATTTACTCTTCAGGCGCAAACCCAAAGACTTCCAATGGATGTACCATCAACATCGTTCAATAGTCCTTCAAGCCCCAAATATAGACATCTGCTCTTCGAATGGCTCTCCACTCTATATCCACTTATCAATCTTCTCCGCTCCCGTGCTAAAGATAACACCACCACCATCGCACGCGACAAATTGTCAGGATATCACGAAGTCCTGTGCGATGTGCTACCAAAACTCGCCATGATGCCGAATGCACAGCACCTGTTAGACGCTACAATTCTTCGCGTTTCCGGAATGCAAGCACCGGAAAAGGATAATAAGGATCAACGAACCAGCATCTTGGCGGAGGTTTTTGATATCGTTCGCGATTTCGCCAACACAAATACTATCAATATAGGTACCTACACTGTCGCAAGTACGGTCACCGGTAATCCCAGCATGCTATCCCCGATGTACGGTTTGACCGTAGCACTGGCACGCTTCCTCGGGATTACAGTTGTGAGACTCCCGGTTCACACCCTACAGGCTTCAATACCTTCTCCCTCAATGATCAGTCGTTGCTCTCCGCTCAATCCTACGCATCTGGTCTTACAGCCCTCCACGTCGGCGCGCGCGGGCGCCATGCCTCAGTCCTCCCCCTCCTTCTTTCCCAAGGCTCCGCGGCAGACCCCCGCGACAACAACGGCTGGACTCCCCTCTACTACGCCTCACCTTTCGGTCACCCAACCGTTACCTTTTTGCTTCTTGACTCTTAGTCCGCAGCCAAAGGCGAACACCTGATGTACCCCGCTACACCGCGCCGCCGTGGGCGACCACTGAAGTTGTCGAGATGCTCCTACGACGTGGAGTCGACATCGACTCCCGGGACGACGACGGGTGGACGACATTTCACTATGCTGCTGAAAGCGGGTGTACGAGTGTAGTTCGGTTACTCCTGTCGTTCGGGATGTGGGGGCAAAGATGGGTAGACAGGGCTTCATTGTGCGGCGATAGGCGGCATGTGGACGTGGGGAGGTTGCTGGCGGACGATGTGGAAGAGAGAGGACGATTGGAGTACACCTCTGAAATTAGTGGTAGGAAGAGGGCATGAAGAGGTTGTTGAGTTGATGCTGGAGAAAGAGGCGGAGGTCGATGCGAGGGATGACGATGGGTAGACACCACTACACGGGGCTGCGTTGGATGGTTATGTGGAGATTTTGAAAAGGTTGATGGAGGGCAGGGGCGGAGAAGACGGCTAAGGATGCGATGCGATGTACGCCTGGGATGGTTGCAGAGTTGGGGTAGGTATGCCAAGGTTGTGGGGCTGATCAGTGGAGTCACACTGATTAATGATGGCAGATATCTGACGGCTATGATGCGGGCGGTGTTTGTAGGCTACGTATGCATCGTGTTAGTATTTTTGAAGGTGGGTGCAAATATAAGCTTCAAGAATTGTAAACTCGCTTAGCCCAAAGAGTCACATCGTGAGAAGGTTAATGCTACTAACTATGCCCGGACACGCCCTCCCAAGACCAGAATTCGCAGAACCAAAAATGAAATACCACGAGCCCCCGAATCAGTAAAACGTGTTTCCGTTACTGCTTGGCTACTTCAAATAGGAATAAATGAAAGATAAATAACAGGCTAGACGTAGGGGAAACGCAAATTCGAATTCGAAAGTTCGGCGAAATGCCAAGCAAAATGCTACATCATTCGCACCCCATGCAATTTTTTGAGAACTTCAACAAAAATGTGCATGAGTTGTAGACTGTTCTGCATCATTACTTATGGGCAGAATTTAGCTATTTCTGCGCTTCATTTATCTAGCTTAAGCTCAGTCCACCAAATTGCGTTAGAAAAATTAACACGAAGGTTGTTTTGGTTTCGGCATTCGGGTAACGCCAGCTTAAGCCGGTGGTCAACAGCCGCGTGTTACCACTAGATTGCAACTGCCGTTTGGCTGCTGACAGCCTCGATGTGGGGTTCTTCGGTGGTGCAGGGGTGGTGGATAAAGATGAGTTGAATCCACTGGATCAGATAGATACTTGCAGTGAGAATACCAACCCGCTCATGAGCCTGAAGAGATTTTAGTACGGTACTGGCATGTACTTTTCGCTGTGTGATGTTGAAAGCCTTTGAAGGTGAAAAGTGGAGATTGGCTCAGAGGCTACGTACAGCCCAGTGTTGATATACCTGGGCGCAGGTAAACGGTGACTTATAGACATTGCACCCGGATGCTTAAAACCTGGTATGATCAAGAGTCCAAACGCAAGCAATCAAAATGCGCCCCGGAAAAAAAATTGAGCCGTTACCTAGACTCGTCGACAGAACTCCGAGGATCCATTCTGAACAGCAAGGGTGGATCAGAGCCTCAAACGGACACGTATAGAACTTCGTCATCCAAATGTCCCCATTTAAGAGTTATTGATGAATAGACGGGGAGTATACATCCTTTATAACCATGCATGATAGACAGTTATCTCAAACTTATTTTCGACAGGGCGGTGTTTGTTTTTCTAGGTGGGTGTGCTAGAGCACCAATGAAAGTATTTCAAATGTTGAGATTTTATGACAGAGAAGTCTGATTGATAATGTTTCAGATAACTTGCTGGCAGGTTTGGGAGGTGAGACACGTGTACGCTAATGGTCGCTCTGCCTTGTTCGCCCAACTAGTTATGAAGTTCAAAGCCTTGCGACTGCGCACGCGCTTTGCACTCTGGAAGAGTTGCATATATTCTAGCCGTCGCTCAGTTATGCCAAAGCGTTTAAACTTGATATCAAATTCTACAATTACACCAACCATGAAAGCGTTGACTTTTGCTATGGTGATTGCGGTAGCGGCAGCCGCAGATGCCGGCGATGATTTTACGAATAACGTATTTACCGATCTAGCACCGTATGCATCCGGATTATCATATCTCGCAGACCCTGACTGATGCATATTATCCTAGTTTGCTCGCGCTCTTCGGCGAACAGTTCTCCAAGCAATTCATGAGTCAGTCAAGTAAGTACATATCATCTGAACATGATTCTGCGGGAAAATAGAAATGCGCATTGAAATTTTGAGTCACTTGTAGGATTGATGTCTGGTGACGCCGAAATTTCTATAACCTTCCAGAATCGAATTTTCCATTAACATATCACTTACGCTGCATAGTGGACTTTCTGGATCATATCATATTTGCAATGGCGCCGTTAGGTATCCTGACTGCTATCGTCTCTGCCATTCGGGTTGGAGGGCCGTCGTGGCTGAAGGCGGTGGTCGGAAGAGCTCGGGAAAATCGGGCAACAGTAGAGGTTGAACTGATGTCCTCTACATCGCACGAGGTCTGCGAGCTGTGGAATGGTCAAGGGATTGTCAGGACGCTGGGTAGGCCCAAGGTGCAACAAATACTATACCTTGAAGCTTTAAAAGACAATGAGGAAACATGCGGTTTGTATACGGTGGAAAGTGCGGTAATGGACGGTTACCTTGAATGTGCGTAGGTTAAAGGATTGGAAGAGTGTACAACCTCGCCCCATCCGCTGACAAGAGGGTTGTATTGGCAGCGTACGAGAATCCATCCACGCCATGGGTTCAAAGATTATTTCCATGGATAACACGATTGTTTCAATTCAGAGGTGGAAAGGGTTCCCAGGACGAAGAAAATACAGGAAACTTCCAACCACCGGATAGGTCAGGGAGGGGAAAAAAAGGACAGGAGGCAGCCCCAAATATAACGCTTAACCTTCATGGCACAAAAAGACGCGACCTCTACTTGGCTGCCATCTGCGGCATATTGCTTCAATCGGGAATGCTGGTGTTTTCCGGATTTACAGTATACCACCCGGGTTTTAAACAGCACTTTCTTAAGGACAAACGCGCTGTGAGGCAATACGCTTTTCCATGTATGGCAACCGGAACTTTCATCCTGACGATCGGCATGATGATCTGCTCAGCTGTGGTAGAACAAAGTACCAAGGAGAAGAAATTTGTAGCCACCGAGAAGTATCGGAAGATGACGAAGCGCCCCACAACAGAACCGCGCACAAAACTAAATGCTCGGATTCTATGGTTACAAAAAAGCGGCGTTGTTGGTGACCAAACATTTGATTCGGCCATCATATTTGGGAGGAACAAAATCGATACACGTGAGAGTATATTGTCCTCCAGAAGAAAAGATCCCAATGATGGTTTGAATAATGATCCAAATGACGACGCTAATGACGATCAAAATGAGGATCCAAGCGGGAATGTCAACATTCCAACAATGTACCTAGAAAGCATTTTGTCAAGCGCGAACACGTTTTTAACTGGCGTAAAAGAGCTTTTATCGAACATAGTCACAACTGGAACCGCTACTGAAAACTTTACTACTCTCGGTGTGATCCTTGGGTTGACCGGATTCATCCTCCAATTTCAAGTATGAAAACCTTCCTTGAGCTATTGTCAAAGTGATGCGTATTCTATAGACTAATGCAAATCAGGGCCTGAGAGGTATGAACTGGTCAGCCTCGATTTCACAACTCGTGTGCATACTTTTGATGACAATTTGGCGTGCATTTGTCCGGCGTAGTCTCGGAATCACACCGGACGTTAAAACGGTATTCGATCAACATGAGATGGATTGGCTGGCATTAAGGGCTACCAGAAAGTTTTACCGCTCCGGGCTTCCGACAGGAGACGAACACAATGGTTGTGACTTTTGGCCAACTGATGGGAACGAACTTCGGCAGGAAGAGAAAGAATTCCGGAGGTGTTTGAAGTACCATCGGGAGCTACGAGGTAACTCTGTGTACGGCGAGCCGAATGTGCCTCAATTGAATGGAGTACATTTCGGAAGAAGCCAAACTTCGGTCAGAGATGATTTAGGCAGCAATTCCTCAGCCCTGCCGGGAGTATTCACACCTGCAGAACGCTTGGTTTGGACGGTTTTCACCGACGCTACAAATTTCGCAAGTCATTGGCGATCCGAAGAAAATAGTCCACTAGCTGGGAAAGCCCAGCATGCATTGAAAGTTAGACAGCGGTTGGGGCAACTCACAAAGTGGATTGGAGAAACCTCGAAACTCTCGATTGCAGTTGCCAGATCGATTGGAGTAGTAATGGACACCCTCTTTGCCAATGATCAAGCGCAACCAGTTTTTAATTGGTTTCTTGAAGTTCGGATTGACGATCAGCGGCCCGAATACATCAAATTCAACGTCGAGCATACAAAGGGCAAGTGGAAAGCTGATGCTACAGAGATAGAAGCCGCCTTATCTTTGTGGATTTTTCATATCCGGGAAATGGAAGCCGAAAGTAAAGGCAACAAAACTGGGAAACCGTTCAAGGGTGACTGCCTGCAAAGAGATGTAATACTGAGACGACAGATCACCCGAGTCTTGGGACCGGACACCGAAGACCTTCGAAGAGACATTAGTTGGTGGATTGGGGATGGAGTGGTCGTCTCGAAAATTCGCAATAATAGTGCCCGTGATATTCGAGGGGTGCCAGGGGAGTATACTGGTCCAATAGGATTTTTGGGTTCAGAGCCACCTATACAGGACACAGGTATGATTTCCTTGTAGTCGTTGCGTTTATAATTATCTTACCGGCAGATTATTAGGCCAGCAGATGCACAGCCTGGTAGTGAATTCAGAAGGATCGCTGGAAATTCTTCTGGCCCAACATATATTTACGGCCTTTATGTGGACCATTGCAAAAAAAGGTCTACCGACCCAGCCTGTTGATCTGAAAGGACAAACTACCGTTGAACACCCTGATATCCGAAGATTGAATAATTCGGAGTCGTTGCAATCTTTGAGACTTGAAAATAACGTACTTGTGGGCATGGCCAATGCTGTACAACAGACCGGATTAGGAAGCTTGCAGGAAGCGTATCTATGCATCATCCCAGCTTTCAGCTACTTTAAGCAACTACCTATCAAACCTGTGCTCGATTTTGTTCGGTCGCGGATGAGAGACTACGAAGTGCTCGGACACTGGGAGAAAGTTGTACCGGTCTATATCAAACTGTTCCAGATCTTCAAAAAATTCGAAACAACGTCAAATGAAGGATTTCACGAGGCTACAGCAATTTTAATCCATATTTTCCTATCCGTTTGCTACACCCTGAAGCTGGAACAAGAGCAGCAGCGCGTGGGAGGTGTCGAGCAGTTGCAGCGACTGAAGGATGAGATAACCGAGGAATTAAATCCCACGCAGATGTTGAATTCCCAGGGCACGCAGAATGTGCAACTCAATAGTCGTAGCTTGGGCAAGCTTATACGATATTTTGCAAATTTGTACAAGGTCCAAAACCGTCTAGATGAGGATATGTGGAAAGACTTATTAGGTGACGTGGCTTCTGAAGATAAGGGCTCTGATGACGTACACAGGATATTCCAACATCCTGAGATTTTCTCAACTATTATGACTCTGGGATACCGGGAAGCAAAAAATATTAGCAGCGAATATGTTAATGCGAGAGATATTTTGGGTTGGGCGCCGCTTCATTACGCCGCAGCACGAAAGGACGAAAAGATAAGGGAACTAGTCATACAGGAGTTATTGATTCTTGGTGCCGATCCGAAAGCGACAGATATGGCCGAATGGACTCCTTTACATTACACCATCGATATTGCGGTCAAAGATGAGAAAATTGGAATTGGTTATGTGGACTTTGCTACAGGGTGGTGCGGATATTGAGATGCAGGGAAGGGACGGGATAGGGCTACTTCACTGCGCAGCAAAGAAAGGCCATATTGCGGTGACAGAGTTGCTACTCCATGCAGGAGTAAACATCGAAATTCAAGATAATTCCAGAATGACTCCACTGCACTGGGCGGCATATAACGGATGCGATGAAGTGGCGATACAATTACTGGACAAAGGGGCGTATGTAGGAGCACGAGATGACTACGGGAGAACGGTTTTGCACCTAGCAGCGACGACCGGACAAATGGACATCATCCGGCTATTTGTGCATTCTTACGCGGATAAAATTAAGATCGATGCTGCAGCCCGAGACGGACGAACAGTATTACACCTGGCAGCTGGAGGGGGCCATGAAGATGTTGTCCAGCTACTGCTCGAACACCGCGCCGACAAGGAAGCTCAAACCAACAACCTCAGGTTGACTGCACTGCATATTGCTGCTCGGAATAACCACACGGCTGTCTTAAAGATGCTCATCGATCATGGAGCAAATAAAGAAGCTCTCACCATCAATGACAAGTTAACACCGCTTCACCTGGCAGTGGGGAAAGACCATGAGGAGATCGTTCAACTGCTGCTCGAACACGGTGCCAACAAGGAAGCTCGCGCCATCCGTGACACCGGAACTCCCCTACACCCCGAGGACACCTGGACACCGTTACATGTAGCTGCTCAGAACGGCTATACAACGGTCGCTCGTTTACTGCTAGAATATGGCGCCGATCATGAAGCTCGCACAAGTGACGACGGATTGACCCCACTTCACTTTGCGGCTCGTAATGGCCATGAAGCTATCTTCCAGATTTTGCTCGACCATGGCGCTGATTTGGAAGCACGTACCTTAAAAGACGCCTGGGCGGCACTACAATTTGCAGCTGAAAGTGGTCACGAACCGGTTGCCCGGCTTTTGCTCGACCATGGGGCCAACAAAGAGGCATGCACCACCGGCGACGCTTGGACTGCCCTACACTTTGCGGCCGAGAAAGGCCACGATGCAGTTGTCGAGTGCATGCTCGAATATGGAGCCAATAAGGAAGCCCGTACAACTAACGACGGATGGACGGCGCTGCACTTGGCCGCTGAAAACGGTCATGAGGCAGTCGTCGGGCTGTTGCTTGATCATGATGCCGATAGAGAGGCACGAACCACAAGCGACGCTGGGACGGCATTACAGTTCGCAGCTCAGAACGGCCACGACGAAGTTGTCCGGCTATTACTCCATCACAGAGCAGATAAAGAGGCCACAACTGCCAACTATGGGTGGAGGGCGATGCATTTCGCGGCTCAAGGGGGTCACGAGGAAGTCGTTCGGCTACTAATCGCTAACGGGGCCGAGCCGAACGCCCGTACCAGTGACCACGAGTGGACAGCAATACAGTTCGCAGCTCAGAATGGTCACGAGGCAGTCGTCCGCCTACTGGTCAAAAACGGGGCCGATACGGAAGCTCTAAATGATGATGGGGAAAAGGCTCTAAATTTGGCAGTCCAGAATGGCCACGAGGAAGTCATGCATCTGCTCATAGAGCTCGAGACTGCTGGAATATTTAACAACGACGGGCTGACGCCGCTGCATCGTGTAGTTGGCAGAGACAGTGTTGCTGGACAAATCGATTGATCACACGCACTATATATACGGTGGGTTTGTAAATTCACCGATGATGGACCAACACTCACACATTCCCCCAGATATATAAGATGATAATATCGAATTCATAAATTCCGCATCGCTGTTTGGCTCGTCCCTGGTTTTCACGATCATTTATAATTTATTTGCGTTCTAGTTCGGGAGTCCGTACGTTTGGTGGGAGAAACGATCGAAGTTTGGAAAATCTCGGAGGAGAGCCGGCAAAAGAGGGGCTAAAGAGGTCAGATGATGGGACGTCAACCATTCGGTGGCTGATCTCTGTCATTGCAAAAATCAAGAAATATGATGATTATATGTTTAGTACTAAGCAGTCGATTTTTGAGTTACCAGATAGGGTCTGGGGAAATGTTTTTCTTTAAATAGGCTACGCAAAGAAATTAAACAGTATCCCAACCTCTGCACCCACTGGTCGGGAGAACACAATTGTGCTACCGCCAGTCATGATTCCATCACTCGACTATACTTGCGACACGAATTATGATGAACGTTCTTGCCTTCTCTAACGATGTCTGTGGTGCAAAACGTGAGGCAACTTTTGAGTACGGCCATCACGTACTGGTGTGCCATGGGCACAGCATATGACGTGGCTTACCTTTTGTATACTAGCGCACTTAGTTGGCGCGATGACCTTAAGTCTCGCCTCCATGTCACGTACACACAAGTCAATATATCGGTACAACAAATACTAGATACTATCCCCACACGCTCGGTTTCCAAAGATTTGTTGCACTTCCTATCTTGGAAGTTGATCAGCTCTATCAACCAATGATATCCAGTACAGTACTCCGGAAACCGAAGGTTCCAATATGCCTGGTATCTGCAAAGTTCCCTCCAATTTCTCGGTTTATGTGCTTGTAGAGAAAGTTAGCATTATTTGGGTATCGGGATTGACAGTATCACTCACCTCCAGGTTCTCTTTGTTTTCCGTTGTGCTGTGATCATAGTTGATAGTGCTTTCATTGAGTCATACTTCCAATCGCTTGTAGTCTACCTGGAGCGTACTGATTAGTGACCTTCTGTCTGGTTCCGTGCTCCTTCACTGCTTGATGTTAGCCCTGTATTCATACATGGTAGATGGGTGCTGCAAGTACTACCTCCGAGTCCTGCTTGATAATTTGCTGTTTGGTCCAGAACAAGACGATCCTATATACTGTGATGCTCCGTTCCTCTATGAGCCTCCGAGGCTGCTGTTGTTTGTACTTATCATAGTCAAGCTACAAAATGTAGACACTGCTAATCAACACAGTTGAAGTATCTACAACAAGTCCAGTCATATTGCATACCATTTTCTCACGCCCTGCCCAACGAAGAGCAAGACGGAATGTGACAGTGCTTCCCACAAGTTACATGCACCAGGTAGACTATAGCAGTAAGAAACGGCAGTGACAGGCTCAAGAGTAGCAGGAATAGTCAAGGGTAAGTTGTAGTGGATGGTCAAGCAGGTGGCGTGATAATGTTGGTGTGGTTGGTGAAGTGTGGAGATGTGCAGGAGCAGGCTGTGCTTTTAGCGAGAGTGTGTAGTGTGACATTTCCCCCATGTCTAGATGGCTCGAGCCCTAGATACATAACACATGTACTAAGTACTTGCTTCATTTACTTGGGTACTCGGAGTACTCATTTGTCAATTCACATACAAGTATATCACCTTACACGAACACACGTACAGACATACATGTCAATACTCTGCTTCCGTGTACTGCAAATACTCCCAAAATTGTTCCATCCGCAGGTGTACTTTAAAATCCGGGGTGTGGTGGGCACCCAGATTTTAAGAACCACACACTGGACCCGCAAAGCACTACGGCCCGGAGTGACGGTACTCCGAATTCACCTGCACCACAGGAAAAAGTACGTCCCTCCTGTTCGAGTCTACTAGGGAGTAATCACCACCATCACCACCACCGCCGCCCCACAATTTAGGGGGTCATTGTATTGGATTTACTATTTATTACAGTTTAGCCTGTGTAATCTGTCTATTTATTTTTCAATATTGGGATATAAATTTTTTGGTGGGGTGTGGGATGAGATTTTGGCACTTAGACACCTATAGGCTGCCGCCACCTGCAAGGCTAAAAACTGCAACAAACCTAAGAACGCGTAGGGAATGTATCGTTTTAAAGTACCAAAAACTTTCCTTGAAATATCGTGAACGAGATCTGAATGCACCAATTTCTCTGACTTCATCTACCGAACAAAATATTCCAACCGTTAAAAATGCGCAGAGAAAGCGTGAAAAAGTAAAATTTGAGGCTCGAACCCGGATTTGAACCGGGGACCTCTCGCAATCGAAACTTAGGGAGTGACCCTAAGCGAGAATCATACCACTAGACCATCCGAGCCGATTGAGAGTTTATGTCCAAACTTCCACCCTCGTACCAACATTTGCAATTCAAGTCATCAAAGTGGCAGCGCTAACTGAAGTAACAATCTCCTAGTTTAATGCCCATCTTCACGTGGTATAACCTTCTGCTTCTCACTTCTAGAACAGAATCGTGCAAAGAAGTCGATAGAAGCCCGTGTAGAGTCTCCTGCCAATAAAGCTTCACACTCACATTAAAACTTTTCCGGACGATTCGTAAATGACCTCATAGGACATGTTTCTCCCACGTCTGTCGGCTCTCTGGTATCACCACATTATATGCCAACTTGTTGAATCCGCCGGGAGAAATAGCGGTGTGACGTACACTACTTCGGCCTCGGATCGTCTGCACCGAGTGATCCTGTGTGATGTATGCCAATCGGGAGCATCTGTTCGACCTTGATCCCAGCTTGCGGAAGCTGGGAACCTTAAGGGTGAGTAACTATCGATGAATTTGTACTCTGCATGCAACCCTGGAATCAAAAGTCGGTTTTATTTCTGTTCTTACTATGGGCACGAGACATGAGTTTTGCTCACAATCACGTTATCGGATTGTCATTGAGGGGAATTTGAAGCTTTAGGTAAGGAAATGTACGACTGGCGACAGTGACCTCTGAGAATATCACTCAATTTTCAGATGGAATTTAACATTCTCGAAACCCTGATGAACGAACAAGCATCGAGTCACTACTCATGATCGGGTGGTGGCTTGTGATGAACACAGACGCGACCTCATTGAAAGTAGCTGCGAAAATTGTGTGTTCGATAGCCGGGGTCAAACACAAACCACGTATATATACAAAAATTTCCACACACGCCATGATGTGTCACATCGGCTATACTCAGAGTGGTAAGATAAGCGAACGGCCCGTGCCGCTGTCGGAAATGTGCTTGGCGATGTCCCTGTCGCGTGGCTTGCCGCAGCTGACATAACGCACAGGGATCTAGTCGTGATGCAGTGATATTCAATGATTTATTAATCTGGGTCCACATACATAACTTGATAGGAAATATTACATTTAAAAAAAAACGAATCATCTGGTCGTAGCTATGGGTTGACAGTCATTGTTGCATACAAAGGTGCACTTGCACTTGCTGCTCCCACACAGTGTAGATAGTCGAGGTTCTCTCTCTCTCTCTTGTCTCTCTTGTCAGTACACTACAACATACGCACACGGTTCCTCCCATAAGGTATCATTATACCTCATTGCCGAGTGAGTGATCTATTCTGCGCTGAACTAAGTGAATTTTTCCAAAGTTCGCCTTGGCAGCTCCTTTTCTTCTTTGTTGTGTAACCAACCAAGACAATAAAAGTGATTGCATGATGGAACAAGGATTGTCGTCCAGGATGTTGCCAAATCGCCAAATACAGAATCCCCCCATAGAATCAGTAACGGAGAATCTCGAAGGGAAATAAGCGCAGTGAAGATATAGAAAATGAAATATTTTGTGTTTGATGATTAGCCGCTCTATGGAGGTGGAGAGTCAAGAGCCGCGAGAGCACAGCCGTAGACGCCAGCACATGCGCCGAGGTTAGAGCCTGCCGAAGCAATTCTTTTAGTAGTATTTTCCGTCATCTTTCGCGACTTTTGCTGTGTCATGCTGAACTACGTAGTTTAGGGCCTCACTAACTAACGCTAAACTGAAACCAACACACGCCGTCCTAGGATTAAGTACATAGATTATGCATTCTCACATATCAGCCATACCAACGATTCTTCCTGGTCTAATCTGAACCATGCAGATGCTTATTTCGACTGCACCCCGCATGCGATCCCAGATGGTTCGCACCATAGATGAGCATGACGTGAGACTTTTTTAAGCACGAGCCCAGCCATGAAAATTTGTGTTACATTATTCGGTGATCGTCGTCAAGGTAAAGTTCGTGCGCCGGTTGAGCACGTCCTTACCTCACCAATGATTACCGAATACAATGCAACGGGCAATTTGATAACGTTATCACTTTGAGTAGATACGCACAAACGATATGCTCTTTCTTGGGGAAACAGACGTTATGAATTCATAACTTTCAAATTTACGATTTAAAAAAACACATATTCGACCAATATTTCTTCATAAAGGTTCAATCCATCTCTTATTCAATTAACCACTGCCTTTACCCAAACACACTAGACCGTCTGCTTAATCTTCGAGTCGTGTGTCTTCACACATGATCACTCGAGTGCGGGATGACGTGAGGGATCATGGATGGAGACTGCAAACCGCGGCGAGTATCAAGTGACACTACCGCGTCATCTCCTACCGATGTGGCAGAGAAGTCATTAGTAGTAAGTGTGTCGGCGGGGAGAGTGCTAAGACCACCCTCAGGATCTGCATCGGGGGTGGCTACGGGAGCAGTGGCTCGAATCTCATCCACCCAAATGGTCTCACCCGAGACCCCGCCAGAGTGGTTCTAATCGAATAGTTAGCAACCCATGGACAGGCTGTGGGTTATTCTTCCATACTTCTCGCCCTCTCCAACGTCTCCACCCAAAGACACCAACCGCGGCAATCAGAACTCCGATGGTGGTGATAACTAGGCCGCATACACTGATGGTGTCGTTCTGGGTTCTTTTCTGGAGTGGGGATGCGGCGCTTGGTGCGAGGTGTGGAAGAAGAGAGAGGATGGTGAAGTACCCTGTCCGCCCAGTGTGTTGTTAGTGGTGGTAATAATCGAGAGAGGAGATAGGGAGATGGAGGGAGAGAGAGTACTCATGATTGAGGCCAGATGCGTGGGCAGTGAAAGGAGAAGTGATGTGAGTTTGTTGTGGGAAGATAAGAATTGGATTGAGACGAACGCAGTATGTGGTAAAGTTGTGCGTACGCAAATGGAGACAGGCCTCAGAGAAGAGTGGACAGGAAGAAAGTGGGATTATGCGCCTATTTATATTTATGTCCCAACTCATACAGCTAAGCAGCATTAGACAAGGATTGAAACTTTCCTGTAGAGTTGTGTGTGCTGTGCGTCTCAGTACGAGAAAGTAGGCAACTGGATGCGCAGGCCACCTGTTGGATCTAAACCAAATAGAAGTGGGAAGTCTTGAGCAGGCGGACAGTCCACGATTAGGAAAAGACTAAGCCCAGAACAGTTAGTCCACAAAGCAAAGAGCAAAAACTCCGGTCAGCTTCGTCCGCCCGTACAGCAAAAAGCAAAAACTCCGAAGTCAGCTTTGTCCGAGGTCGTCCACCCGTACCGCAAAAAGCAAAAACTCCGAAGTCCGCTTTGTCCGAGGTCGTCCACCTGTACAGCAAAAAGCAAAAATTCCGAAGTCAACTCCGTCCACGGTCGTCCACCGTACAGCAAAAGGAAAAACATCATGAAATCAACACCGTAGGAAATTACCGTGATAATTAAGTCTCAGCCGCTCAAGTATTTTTTTTTCGTCCCAAGAATATTATATCAGATGATGGATGGATGGGAGGCGTGAAAGCTGGCAAGACTTACGGTACGTGTGTAACTACACTCTAAGGAAAGAATGATGTCACCAGGCTGCATTCGTCTGTTCTTTACTGCCTTCTGCTCGCCTTAAATCGAGTGGTTTCTAGGCCGAATCTTGGGTTGGTTACTTCTCGAGATGCTATTGTCTTCGAGTCAAAAATAGAAGAAACCCGGCAGCGGTAGACTGTCACTTTTGATGAGAATACAGAACATTTGACAAAGGGAAAGAGGATCCAATAAAATTAAAGCATATCCAAATAAAACGGTCGATAACAGTCCAGCTTAACCCAACGCTGCTATCCTGAACCTTTTCATCAACTGCCGGTGCCTCTTATGCTCGACCCACCGGCCAAGTTGAAGTTCGTGGTAGTCCTATAGATTGCTGGTCATTGTTTTTAGTTGAATCCGGTAGTGCGTGCATGCTACCGGGGAATGTGCGCACACGTAGCGGTGGTGAAACAAGTGGCACCGGCGGTGAGGAAAGAGGCTGCGGGCTTTGACAAGAGCCCTGCGGTGGCACGACTTGGAATTGTTTAGTAGCGGTGGAGGGGCGATGAAGCGACGAGTCTGTGTGATCGTTGGGAAGAGGAGCGGAAGAGGGATGATGAAGCGGAGAAGCCATAAGTTCAATTGGCAACGGCGCAGTAGAGAGGCGGAGAAGCGACGAGTCCGTGAGTTCGTTTGCGGAGGAGCGATGAAGCGGCAAGGTCATGAGCTCGATTGGCAACGGTGTATCGACCTACTGATTGTTAACGATCCTATCATGACTCTAAAAGACTATAAGCATTCACTGAAAAGAATCAGACGTTGTGTCATACCTGACTCGTCCTTTTCCATTGCGTCCATCCGAATACCCCGACCGCGGTTATCAGCACTCCAACTGTGGTGACCACCAGTCCTCCGGCACCAATAGCAACGTTTTGGTCTCTCTTCTCGAGTTGAGGAGGGATCGTTGCGCTGTGAACGAGGTGAGCAAGAAGGATGATGGCGATAACTGATGGGTACATCAGTGGGTTAGCTGTTCCTTCTGCGTCCTGCCTGCCGTGAAGGGGGTTTACTCAGGTACTGATGGTAGAGGAAACCCGTGTGTGTGGGCATCGTTGGTTATTGATGTTGTGTCTGAGAGGTGGCGGTGCGGGCAACTCGTTGTAGGACGTAGTAATTATATGGTGACTGTAAATGCTGTGTGGGGAAAGCTTAGTAGAAATGTATGTTATGTTTGACGATGACATTGAGGGAAGGCAGGACTAGCGACTGAATAAATACGCATATTGGTGCCGGTGCCGGTAGCGAGATCTAGGGTTACCTGAAACGAAAAAGAAAAGAATACGATGCCAATGCTTGCGCCGTGCGAAGCTGTAGTACCGCCATAGTGTTAGGCACCTTATGTTTGATTCGTTGATGCGGCTCGTAATGGAGGGTGGGGTGTGATTTCCCTTGTTGTTCTGGCATTCGAGAGATGGCTAAATCATTTGTCGTAAAAAAAGTAGGGCGTCTTAGAGGTGGGCACTCTGGCATATCCATACCAAGAACGGAGGGGCGATGGTGCTCATGCATGCACAAGCGAATCAGCAAGATTATGACACGGCTTTCCCCGCACCATGCCCCCAACGCTGGGGCTCAAAACACGTGATGTGGAAAACGTGAGACCGGTACCGGGAAAGCCTCAACCAATCTATATCTTCCAGTCAATATGGATTGGTTCTTGAATAGTTCACTGGGATGCCGGACAACATAAAGCACCATTAAACTCCACGCATACTACTTTAACGGTAGCTTCGGTGGATTCAGACATCCATAAACACACAGTTATCTTACTATGATATTTGTGCATACTGATGATGCTTTGTTGCACGATATGCGGAGGCGTGCATGGAGTTTCGTTTACGACCTGAAGAAAATGGGGCAGTTCGCGATAACAAACTGAATCAAAACGACGACAAATGCACATCCAACAGATATTGAGCCGAATCAGAAGATTTGCATAGTCAAGTTTTTGTTGTGGATTACCGTACAAGAAACAGAGAACCCAGGCGGATCCGCGGAAGAGAAGGTATGGGTGAAATAGATGTACACTGATCAGCCTGTATTACAATCAATGAAAGGAACATATATACACCCAATTTTCGGCTCAAACCCCCGTTCCCGGACCTCGCTAAATTCGTATATATCCGGTGCCCGTGGCCACTTGTGTGGGCGGGACAACGGGCACTGGCGACGATTGAGGTAGTGGGGTATACTGGTGTCGTCGACCTCTTGTTATTGTGCGATAAACCTCCGGTTGTTGCCGAGCTGATGGATGGATGGTATCCGGGAATTTGTGTGGCGTGTGTGGTGGACCAAGCACCGCAGGCGGTGGATACAGAATATCGGGGTTTGTGCGGCCGTCCTGGAGTACCACGACTTGGTCAAGTACAGCATACTGAAGTGACGACGGGGAAACATGATAGTGATAGTGTATAGCGCCGGTGTTAGTTTGTAGTACGGTTTCGGGAGTCGGGAGAGCGTGTAGTTGTATTCGTATTGGCTGTGTGCCAATGGTCTGATTTTTAACCGCACCATTCTGATTTCCCATGGATAGTGAGCAAGGGATGGGCATATGGGCTGATAGGAGATGAAACTAACGTTCTTGACTCTCCGTTTCCCTCTCCAACATTTCCAACCAAATACTCCAATTGCAGTTATGAGAACTCCAACAATCGTAGCCGCTAGTCCGCCTACACTAACAACTTCATTTATGCCTCTTTTTCCGAGTATCGCGTGTTCAGGGGGACTTGTGGGACCGAGTATAGGATCAGAAAATAGGGATGTTGCCGGGGCATCTGTTGTATAACGTTAACAAAAGTCTTGCACTGCGTACTGGATAAGCTATACCCATGAACAAGTGGCGAAGAAATCCCATCCGCATATGTGCTTGAATAGGATGGTAAGGGTAACGGCGGCAATGTTTGCGACGAAATATTGGGTTCGGCGATGTCGACGGTTTCCAAAAGATTATACCGATAATGGGGGCTTATGTTGCACGACGTCTCTGAAGACGATTACCCCAACCCCCCAAAAGTGGATTACACTGAAATGCAGGGAGGAATCAAAAGTTCAGTGATTGCCGAAGAGTCGAACTGAGTATGTCAGTTGTTTTCGGTAGAGTGGGCGAGGTAAGTGAGCAAGTAGGATTTCATGTCAACTAATGTTAGAATCGTTTTTAATAGTCCTTCGACTTTGGTGTGGAGTGCTCGATAACCTTGAATATCCCTCCTCCTTTGCGCGCAAGCTGATTGGCGTCTGCTGTTTGTGTTTTGTTTTTTTATGTGATTCTAGGTATGATGACGGAAGATGTGGGTGCAAGTGCTGATTGGTGGTTATGGTTTGTGTTTTATTTTTTTGGTGTAGTCGTGTCGTAGCGGAAGATGTGAGTGCAAGTGCTGATTGGTGGTTGTGGTTTGTGTTTTATTTTTTTGTTGTATGGTAGAGGTGGTAGCGGAAGATGTGGGTGTAAGCGCTGATTGGTGGTTGTGGTTTAGAAATGAATCCTGACCAACCATCGACGAGCGCTATCTCCATGGGTTGTGTCGAAGCCTTGCGTCAAGGCGCAGGGGAATCGCCCGTTGTTCCTGCTGAACCCGTCGTCTCCTTCCGACTTTGACTGCGGAGAAGTCGAGATATGGGCCCACCTTGTAGATGGTTTTTCCCCGATCTTGTCATTACTGCGCCTCTTGAGCCGTGCGTGATGCAGCGTAACTTTGCCGGGGTAGCTTGAAATAATACATCAGTGCATCTGGTAAGTTCGCAGTGTTTAGCTGTCATGAAGCAGCTGACACTCCCGAAACGGACTATCATACATACCCGCATTCCATTCTGATTGGAACATTGCCGTAGAAGATCGCTGATTGATCTACCATCTATTATCCTTGTAGATACCGATATTCTCCGTAGACCCATAAGCAACCCTATGTTCCTCCTAATTCACACGATACATTCCGGATCACTCGGAAAAATTGTGGGATGAGCTACTGCGTTATAGGCCCTATAATGAAGTTCTGTGGTTTCAGTATCACATACAAATATAGTTTTGAATCTTTTGATCTCCAAATTGCAATCCACAAAATGATCTTTGGCTTGTAGGGTCCACGTTTTCTTCTTCTCAGCCTCTTTCCGGAGAGCTTGTGCTAGACTGGTAGGGAGCTTGCGACCGATGCGAGAAAACGTTCAACAAATCAATCCCAGAGTAACGCCAGCCGCGCGCCAAGTAATTCTAACCATTAATCTGATCTAATCTCCTAATCAATGTAGCGCGCGACGTTGAATTAAGCTTATCCGAAGCATGTGCGAATGGAAATTAGGCGACAAGCTAGTTGTCGATCTGCGCTTGGTACTCTACCGACAGTCTGTGCGTTCCCGTCGAGCTAGTGGGTGCAGTTGTATACGAGAGAATATATGGAAGAAATAATGCGCATGTATCACCCAACGTTCCGCTCTATTCGAGCAACAAAAAAAGTAAAAACCCAACGTCTCAGTGACAATTTTGATAACCCCCACTCACAAAATAAAATGAATTTAAAAGGCCCAAAGTTTTTGAGATAACGGATCCTTCATATCCCAACCCCAGCAGTCCAAGAGCGATGTGCAACTCGCATCATGGCGATATTGTGAAATAGTTATCAGCTCATCAACTTCTAGAATAAACTGCGCAAT
This sequence comes from Wilcoxina mikolae CBS 423.85, assembly GCA_014904905.1. NCBI lineage: Eukaryota > Fungi > Ascomycota > Pezizomycetes > Pezizales > Pyronemataceae > Wilcoxina > Wilcoxina mikolae. The sequence continues at coordinate 286,882 of MU122124.1, forward strand.
CATAGTGACTACGAAGTGACCAAGTAGCAAACATTGGAACAAACTTAAGACGTTAACCCTCCCAGAACGGGATACCCAACGGTGAATAACCCGTCCTGTAGCATAAAATTTACGCCGAAAAAGCCAAAATGAAACCACAATAAGTAACTGCAATGGAAATAATATGCTCTCAAAAATCTCTTTCATGACATGGAAAACAACTCTGTAGACGTTTTCAATTAGTCCTCTATGAACAGACAATAGATGACACAGGTTTTCAACAATGCGGTGGCCAAATAATACCCCTGCCAAGGTAGCTACCCAAAGGTGAAATGGATTCAAACTGTCGTATGAAACCGGAATATCATTTTGGTGAAATCCCGTAAATTTCCAGAAATAATTCGAAACCATGATGATAACCGTAGTTATTCCGATAAATACCCCACCAGTACTCATGATAGTATTTCGAACATCCATACCGATGAATGACCAGTTGTCATATGTCCATTACAGATCGAACCAAAGGCGTCGAGTATAGAGAAACAATGTCGTTGTCGCCTGAAGGAGGAATACGAGAACTATTATTAGGCGAAACGTGTACTTCACATCCTTTTGTTCGGACTCTCGTTGTACTTCGTCGAGACGGACGTTCATCAGAGACACTGTGTTGGAGGATATTGATTGAACGCGTCTGCTGGAAGCTTTGACCCCAAGGGCAGCGGCTACGACGTAACTTGGAGATGATAGGAGTAGCACCAGTATTCGATAAACAATGAGAGGGATCGGGTAGAGAGGTGATAACACAAAGAGTACCACGCTCAAAAAATGCTCTCGAGGTGATAGTCGCTGTAGGCTTCCGAGATGGCCGAAAGCTACAATGCAGGTGAAATGCAATGATAGCGTCTTCAACACAATTTCTGTCTTGGTTCGGTACAGGACATGCCCTTGATTGGAGAGAAGAGCCTCTGTGGAGTTCATCGCTAGCTAGTTTCGAGGGTTGAAGCTGTGGGTTGTTTAGCAGTCAATAAATGATGGGCGGACGCTACCAGTTTAATCATGAGAAGTGACGAGGCTGTGATTGTAGCGGTTCCTGGAAAATTCGCCTGCCAAGCTATGCGTCTCGTGGCTGTCGATGATTGGCTTATTCGGCATGTGGTATTTCCAATTACCAGTGACTGGCTTGCAGGGTATTTTTGTGCCCAGACATGTTTTTGTCTCGCTCGTAGGGATAGAATTTCTCACATGCACACCATTGTACTCTTCACTAGGTCTCATCTTGTCTCTTCCATGTGCCGATTCCCAAAATTAGGCAGTAAGCTAGCCGTCGATCCCCCACAGTCCGTGCGCTTCCTCCAGGCTGCAGCTGCTCTTCAAACTCGGCGATGGCGTATGGCCCTCGGAGTAGATCTTATGTGATCTAGACTCCTAAGGCGCGGCATGTTCTTCTCATGGTACAAACCAGTTCCCTTCATGGCTGTGAGTGATAAACGCGGAAGGTTAAAAAGATATAATATACACAGCGCCCGACCGCGGTAGATACATCTGTCTTCAACAGTTTTCCTTATTGCTGGCCAGTTATCCGTTCCGAGGATTAGGAAGGCGAGGTGATTCACATGCACCAAATTCATAATCCATAAATTCATAATTCATCAAATTGGAAAAGAAATATTCCAAATGCGCGAAAAAAAGATACAGATGAACGCTACAATGCTTGAAAGGAAAAACCAAAGAATAGGAAACACTCAAACAAATGCAGAAGAAAATTACCAAATGCCGAGACTGATATACGTGAACCACTCACTAGATATGAGGAAAGAACTGCGTCCATTGTACAGCCGCATACACCCCCTCTGGAACCTTGCGCAGGCTAACAAAGGACTCGATGAGAATAATCACACGAGCACAAAGGAAGAGCGGCACAAATATTATACAGAATAAGAAGTATGGGTATAGAAGCCAAGCCAACAAGCATAATCTGATCTCTGAAAAGTTGAGACACATCTTCACAATCTCATGATGCCATTCACGGCAACGCATTATTGCCCTACTCATGGAATCTCGTGGGTTGTAACTATTATGGGTAATGGTGTCTACCAGTATCACCCAGGCTGGGGCGGGTAGACTACCAATAAGAATTGTGATGCATGATGTCCTCCAAGCATATTGTTCTGCTGGTGTAGGAAACGGAAAGTGCCATGCACCCATATGCATCGCTGCATACGCTCCAAACACGACAAATGCCGCACAAACCAAACCCAGAGCCGGTAATGGTTTAAATTCGTACGGCGTATCCCGAGCGTTCGCTGGGCGCAATGATATGAAGTGATTTATGTTGGACTCTGTATGGCTGCATTTCATGATATGGGCCTCCCGGAAATTCATCCTACAGGTAGGGGGGTCTGGACTCCTGCAACAGGCAGGAGGCTCGGGGTGCATGAATTCGATACGCTGAGAGTTCTCGCCATCTCCAAACAACATGGCGATATCAATCTTATCCGCAATGGTGGGATCTCGCACTCCAACAGGCTTCTTAAACCAGAACATGTACATTATCAGGGCGCAGAAGGCATGGACTAGTGTATGTATTTCCAAAAGTGAGAGTGGTAAGCCGTTTGCCTTGCGAGCACTGGACTTCAACACTGTCAGCACCACAATACGCATTTCCTATCCCACCGCATGACTTACCTCTATAACCATCCAACTAACTTGAAGTATTGTCAGAAGCTTGGTAATCACATTGACCTGGCTCTTATAGCCGATTATTCGACGATCAAGCGGGATGAAAACGCCCGCACGAGCCAGAGCGATAATTCCGCATGTCGTAAGTGCCATTCTATCGCTGATGGGGAATATTTGTTTCCGAGAATCTTCGGATAACTGTGTGGTGTCTATCTGAAAGCCACCCATTCCAGCGTAGAATCCATATTCAAGCGGAAAGTGCTTTTCAGGTGGATTGGGTTTATCTTCCAATTGCGACGCTTCGACTGGGCTTGAAACAATAGGCGACTTTTCCACCGAGGGTGTCGAGTCGCTTTCGTTGGGATATAATCCCTCCAGATAATCACACAAGCATTTAGCTTCATACCACTGGAGCCCGGCAAATAGTAGAACAGCTTCGGGAACAATCAAAGCTACCAGGGTCCATTTGAATGCGCGCAAATAAAATCGGTTAAAATATCTACCTTCATCATGTGCAGGTACGTTTAAATGCTGTGAAATGTTTGTCAGAGGACAATGCAAACTAAATCACGTGATGAAACATACTATGGCGTTATAAACGCATAAAACAAGTGTAAGCGTGCAGCTCCAGAGAATGCCCCAGGATCCGCGGTATTTCGGCTGAGGCACCCACGGAGGCGCACTGTTCAGTTGAAGGGCGGTCTGATTCCCGAGTGTAGGTTGCCATGGGTAAACCGGTGCGGCCACAGTTTGGGTGGAAAGAGTAAGTATTTGCTGGATCAACAGCGTAATAATAAACATTGTGTTGTCGAATCTTGTGATAGTTCAGATGGGAAGGATAATGTGCTATAATGTGGAAAACCAGCGGTAGATATGCTGCGTCATATATGGTTCTGGTAAGAAAAAGCAATCTGAAATACAGAACATGGCGAATAAATAGACGATGATTCGTTTGACACGTCAAAACCGAAAAGACACACCTGCATGCCGGCTGCATAAATAGTGTGCGTTTTACCAGTCAACCTACTTATCAGATGCCCATTCGGCAAATCGTGAATAATGTACACGTAATTGGTACGCATTTAGAAAATCTAGCCCTCAAGACAGCAAAGGGTGAGTGGATAGTTTCTGGAATATCAAATCAACACCGTTTATTAACTCCTGACTGAGACATGTACATTGTCCACATCATCAGAACAATGAAATTTCAATTGCTATCGAGATCATCATTATCGAGTGACTGGGAATAATACATCCCCGTAGCACCCTTCACTAAATTCTCTCGAACGAACATACTTCCACCCAGCAGTAACTAGCTTCTGGATATAAAGGATGTTTAATCAGTGGGATATGGTGAGTGAAAATCCGCAGTACCAGCTAGCCAAAGCCGAAATGGAATGTAAAAATTCTAGGCACAATGAAATTCGAAAAGGAACACGGAGATTTTTCTCGTGCCCAGACTTGGGTGGATGGTGTGGCGCGCCTGTCGAGCCAAACACCTTTGCTCTCTTCATCCCTGCAAGTGCATTGTTTTGAGCCACCAATAGCGACTGCAAATTATCTATATGTGACCAATAGCGAACCTTGGATAACGCGTAACCGTTCGCTTAATACGTGTATCTGAGTGATTTGGTTGGCTATAGGGGCGGTTATGTAGATCGTTAGAGCAATGGTGACAAGGGATACGATAAGCGCACGAAAAGGGCTCGATGGAATCGAGAGCGGATTGATCCGAGCGGCTGCTTCGACCTAATCGAGACATTGATTGATACCTAATCTAATCTTATCGATCTCGTCTAATAATGTGACTTTTCTGAGTGAAGCAAATTATGATGCAAGACAAGGGCTGATCATCATCCCACAACCTGACGTTTTACCAATATATCTCGAAAATCAGGAAATGAGCTCTAATCAAACATCAAAAAGCGGTACGCTAAACGGCTTTTATAGCCGCAGAAAAAAAATATCCACAAATTCATGTGGACATTTTGTTGGGAGTCCCGCGAGTACGATCTCCGAAATATCGGGAGAGATCTCTCTGATTCTCTACGGCAGGTATAATCAGAGCGTATCACTGAACGGTGGGATGGAGCGGTTAAGGTGCGTTCTACCGTGGGTAAACCTAGCCCCAGCGTGACGAAGATTAAAAAGTCAACGATGGCTTCGATAAAATTCACATTTGAAAATATTCGGTTGATTGAAACCGATGGCGGCTCCCGACTTACAAAGAACGAAGTGTAAAAAACTAAGTGTCAATGAGAACATGAAATCGTAATTCAGAAGATCCACCAAGCCCCGGCAATCCCATGGATGAAAGATACAAAATAGTAAAATAACTCCATCCGCTCCAGCGTCACTCCCAATCTCTACTTGCAAGACCCCCCTCAATACCAGTTCTATCCGCCTCCCGCGTGCTATTGTGTAGGCCAGGTTGAAGTTCGAGTTGGTGCTGCATACTGGTGTTGAATACTTATGGTTGTTGTAGCACGGGGCATCATCGGTTGTAGCTGCGGGGATACAGACGCGGCGCCAGACATTGAGCCGGCCAACCGTAGTGGACGAAGTAGTACCGGCGGTGGGTAAATCAAAAGCCCCGGATCCCCACTGTTGTCCTGTCGCGCTAGAGCTTGATCGAAGACCGAAGACAGATTGGGTTGTGTCGGCGATACGGAATAGTAGTGGTAGTGTACATCACCAGCGTTTGTTAGCGGACAGAGATGCGCAGGTTGGGGTGCCGACGGAGCTTGCGGTGGGATATGAATCAATGGTATACCGGCGAGCAGGCCTGGAACCGAATAGTGCTGGCTCTCCCCAACTGTGAGTACTCGAAGTGGTAGGTAGGATGGAACGCTCTACCTTCTTGAGCCTTGGTATCCTTCTCCAACATGTCCAGCCAAATACCCCAATTGCTGCTATGATTACTCCGACAATCGTAGCCACTAGTCCACCCACACCAATCACATTCTCGCCTCTCCTCAGGATTGGGTGTTGCGGTAGTGTTGTTGCCTCGCCTGTAACACAAATAAGTAGCAGACCTAAAATTGCGACCCGACCTTCGACGATGTTAGCCACTATCATTGAATGTTTCTGGGACGGGGTAAGGGTAGGCGTGCAATGAAGGCGAAGGGAGATCATCCGTCTTTGTGTATAGTGGGAGCGGTGGAAATAATGAGTGCGATATTATCGAGAGGGCAGCAGATCTCGGGGAAGATTGTTCATGGGTAAGGGTAGGACGCTGGAGGAATTGGCTGAGGTTCGTGGTATGGTTAGCAATCGTTCTATCCTTGATCGCTCTGGATGGGTGACTGCGGGATGTAAACTTGACTTGTTAGGCAAAAATTCGTGACTGCGGTTGGTAGAGCTGCACGAGGCTGGGGGTATGGTTCGTACTCGGTTGCGGTGACTGAGAGATCCGGTTTCGTTGAGTTTAATCTTAGGTGGGATGGTTCCCGTAGGTCGTGGCAGAAGTGTTGACGAGCAAGCAGGATCTCGCCCTACTTAAGTTTCCATTTCTTTTGGTTCAGCGGGTGGCACCTCTCTTCTTGCAAAAGAACAAGGATGAATGGTTTATGAATTGCTGGGGTGACTTTACACCTAACCCTACGTATGCGCAATTCTCAGTCTAGAATATTACTCCATTCGGAAGCTACAATCCATGATTCCAACGCATACAGAATCCAGATGGAGTGCCGTAGATTACTTCGCACGGTGATGCTGCTCATCTGATTAAGTGGCTGGAACGTATTCTTCATGCACATAAACCCATTGGCAATGCAAAAAAGCAATACCATTTACTGCAAGACCTAATTGGATGTTTGAGGCAACATTCCGCATTCACACACACAAAACATCAATACCATTTACTGCAAGATCCAATTGTTTACTTCAACAGAGATGCTCATCTAATGAACTGGCTGGAACGTACTCTTCATGCACCTAAACCATTCGGTGACGTAAAAAGCAATACTATTTACTGCAAGACCTGATTGGTACATTAGAGCTCTGTTCAGCGATCACACACACCATCTGCAGCGTGATTAATGTCGTCGGCTTTGCGCCTGACGACGAACAGCAAGGATTCTGACTGGATAGCTACTTCCAGGTTGATACTGAAGTTACTTAGGTTCGGGTATATGACGAGGGATGGCGGTCGATACCAGATTGCCGGGACTGGGTGATAGGGCGTTCACCAAATATGTGGCTAGCGCTGTTGCTTCGCTTGAGCCGTGTGGTTCGTTATCCACCATACCTGCAGCTCACACACCACCACCATAAATTTTGCTGCTACGATTATTCCATACTGGCCATTACAAAGGATTGGGTACCCATCTGCCACACTCACCTTGCATGAAACATCGAAAAGGTCCACAAATCAGTTTCAAAGTACCAATATGGTATTCGACGTTTTATACTTCTGCGTTCAAGCGTTACGCATTAAAAGCGAGAGAAAAACGGCGAAATAGAGCTTAAAGATTGTACCTCCGCACCTTGAAGAGCCAGCGCATATTGAGTCAACGCCACCAGTCGCCTCTCCAAACCAGCCGAGTTCATAGTGATCGTGAACCTACTCCTTTAAAACTTGCAATACCCTTCGGAAATATCTTTCGCCCTGCACACAAGTCAAGCCAACATCCTCTAGTTGCGCCAAAGCTTCGAAGGTAGAAAGATCGTCAATAACCAAGACCATCAGCACGTCAATAATTTCTGCCGACCTTCAAGGCAAAAGAAGATCTTTTTTTGCTACATACGGATGGGATTTCGCCGTCTTTGGTGGATGGGTATACCATCAAATTAGTTGATAAGTAAGTCTGCAGCTAACGCCCCGGTGTCACTGTCACAGAAAGTATCGTTCTCCTCCTATTCGTGTGCCTTGCGCATAGCACCCAGTTTCCATCGCAACATGAAGCCATACTCCGCAAGAGAGGCGTGAATGAGGTTATTGGTATTGGCGGACTCGTGGCTACGGTTATCGGAGTTGTTATAGCCGCAATTGGGGTGTTTGGATGGACGTGTTGGAGAGGAAGACGAAGAGTCAAAAAGGTAGAAGACCATCCCATCTCTTCTCAATCAAATGCTGACCAGTCTCGAAGACTCAGCATAATACAGTCAGAGATCATGCAGTTGAAGTCCCGTTAAGAAATATACCGCCGCGTACTCCTTTGCGGCCCGAACCCGCCCATCTAAACTCAATAAACAACACCGGCGGAATACATTATCACTATTATGCCGCCTCGCCTCCACCTCAGCCTTCTTCAATCCGCACCGCTACCACTGGACCAGGCCCAGTCATGGGGTCACATGACATTGGCGAGAACCCATGGCTCATCTATCCACAGCGGGTGCTACTCCACCCATCGCGGCTTGCCGATCCAATGCCAGGTACGTCATTATGCTCACCCCAACCTGAGTTACCCCAAACAGCAATCGAGACAATCAATCGAGATCAGTATTTAGCGCCAACGCGGACTTCAACGTGGCCCATTGGCCCGTCTATTTAAATTGCCGCGGGAAGACTATAGTACCGGTATAGAACGTAGGCGGGTGCTTAGTTGCAGGGATATTGAAGCGAGGTTAACGTGCATGACATTACGACTTTTTTTAACGAATGTAGAGTGCCGGTTGTGTATATGGTTATCTTATCTTCCCTTTCTTATATGTTGTTTTTATTATTCTATTTTTTTCAAAGTGTGTGAATCTCCCTAATTTCTTTCAATCACAGAAACAAAGATTGCCTACGTAATGTGACTATACAACCCTATTCCACCATAATATATATACGCAAGGTGCCCCAAAAAATCGTAGCTATGCGTTGGGGAGATCAACAAAATAAAATTTGGCAGAGTTTCGTCGTCATTGGCGCGACTATCGGATGCCGGGGTCAATAAATATTAGTTGTCCTTCACCGTTTTGTTTACTAGGAATAGTTCTCAATCATTTCCAGCACTTTTGGACCTGTGTTAACATCAACAATTCACAAACGTGAGATCCTAGTGCCCTTTCAATGCCAGTTCAACTGCATTGCCATATATTGCTGCATGCATCGGCTACCCCCAAAAGGCAACCCGTGAAATATAAATCGACGAGTTTCGATCGCCCACGTTTTAAGGTATGTTTCATCAACGGCATTTTTTGATACTCCTACACGGAAGTTCAAATCGGGAGTATCCGAGCGTAAGATTGATGTTGCAACGCGGTAAGCCTCACACGAACAGCAATCTGTGTAACCGTCATCGAATCTGGAAGTGAGTGTTCAGAGCTCTGCCCACCTCCCTGCTGATTTGGAATCCCTCTACACCCGATTCGGCATTTCAGGTATGAGTTGGTCTGAGATCTAGATTAAAAATGCAATTACTCAATGCCCAGCCAGAGGTGATGAGATCTAGTGACTTTTTCCGAACAAAAGATACAAGCTCAGAGCTGAATGTGAACCAAAAAGCCGGACTTTGAGATGCCTGCACAGTCCCTATGCATTAGACAGGGAATCCAGTGACTTCTCTGGGGATAGGATGCCTGATGATTGGAAGTAAATCCCGCTATCTACTACAATGAGTGCTCAGGTTGAGATAATCGGATGCCCACGATGAGAAAACCCCACCCTATGCCCTACGTTCTACCACCATAAATTTGCGGTCCCCCCGCCCTCCTCTGGTCATTAACCGTGTTTCATATCCACATTTTTCTGATACAAATATTACAATCGCGAACTTCACCACTGCCAGCCCTGATGTCTTCCATCATTCTAATAGAGCACTCAATGAGTTCTCTTCACCTGCGGCTGATGGGTAAGTCATTTCCACGGAAATATTAGTGGCAGTCTGCAGCTAATGCCAGCGGTCAGGTCATATCCTCGCCATCTTGCTGCTTCCTTGTTTCGTATATGGTTCACCGACCCCAGTAAATTACCTAGGTCTTCAGAAAAGAGGTCAGAATGACGGTATTGCTGTGGGAGGACTGGTGGCTACGATCGTTGGGGTACTGGTGACCGCGATTGGGTTAGCTAGATGTCAGAGAGGACGGCGGAGAGTCAAGAAGGTATATTGCCATACCTTGTTTATCCTATTAATTTCTCACCGGTCTCCGAGAACCGGAATGGTGCTGCTCAAAGACTAGCCGCTGGCGTCCCACTGATCAATATTCTTCCCTCGCCGCACGAACCCAGACCCCTCGAACCAGCATATCTCTACCTACCAACCAGAAGCGGCGATATACACTATCATTATCATGCACACGCCGCCTCACCCATACTCCAATGTATTTCTGCCGCCGTGGAAATGGGAGATGAGGAGACGGCGGATAGCCACCGGGATACAGAACTTCTATGCCCAGTGTTGCCGATCCTTTGTGCACCATGCTCTGCCCGCTCTATATCGATTTCTGTGTCGCACCCTCTGGAGTTAATCGGGCAACGGAACGAAGCAATTAACCCAGATATGACTCCCCGCCCTTAACTTCAACCAACTTTAGTTTTGGTGGGTAAGAGGGTTATAAAAGCGTGATAGGTCTGGGCAGAATGGCGTATCGTTATACTTCCTTTTGAATAGCTACACGGTACTATTCCTTTATTGTTAACTTCCCTTGGTTGAAATATCGGTGGTGTTTCTGTGCTGTGATTTAATACACCTTTTTGTTTGCCTAATTTGCACTTCTATCTTATGAAAATTGGGACATATGACTCTGACGCCATTTACTCGTGTAAATTCTTTCTGTCAAATCTTTAAACCGTGCGGCAGGATTTCGGAATCTCTGCGGACAGTGTGTGGGTTCCTAGCGCTTATTAGATTGCTAGGCACACTCTGCATTCCTTTTATCTGGGCCTCCACTTCCTTTCGTCAATTCTATGAATTCTTGTTGTGAAGTAGCAATGGCTTTGACACTGTATGGACTGAGGCGTGGTGTCATCAGCAGTAGTCGATCCTAACCCTAACCCTTAGGGGTTATTACATTTAACATTTTAGGATCTTGTATTGCGAGTGATGGTAAAAGGGGGGGAATTGGGCGGGACCACGACGCACATCAATCACCTTGCCTGTGGTGGTGAAATGAGCACACGCGGCCAATAGTATTCGACACGATTTAGCACTTTTGCGCTCCCACCAATAGTTTGAGTTCTTACAGTAGGAGTCTTCGTGTCTGTCGCCTTATTTTCTGCGATTTTTGATTCGCCGGAAAAGAAACAAGTTACACGAGTCGATCACACTGACGACACACTGCATGCACATCCAGAAGGTGGCAGAACAATTTGGTCATTACCCTAGTCAGTCTCCAAACGTGTCTTCGTGTATTTGTTGTGCGCTAACCGCATTGGTTGACATGTGCAGGGATGATATGCTGTTTCTAAGTCCGTGCGTAAGTAGTCCCTAAATGTAGTACCGTGAGTATGTACTAGTAGTACATCTCAATTATCTCGCGACATTTCTCCCCCCATACCCAACAATGTATTTAGGGCAGCAGTTTCCCCTCACACCGCTTCCTGCCCCGAAGCGTTCGACCTAAATCTCTTCCACTCTACTTAACATTCAACAAAACCATAGACTGAGATCGCTACAGTTCGCCTTTGGCTTAGTATCCGAAGAATACGAACCCCGATCACCGCCGCAAATCACGCTTCGCCGTCACTCCATCATTTCGTCGTCGATTTTTCGAACTCCTACAGCTCAACTTTCACTTAATGGGTAAGTCTTCCGCTAGGTCAGATCGATTCAATTTAGTATCTAATACAAAGATGGGATCGCGCAGTGTATAGGCTTACAATCATTCTCCTTGTCGCCCTTGCACAAGGCACCCCCGGCCCACCGCCTTGCACAAACATCCAAAAGAGAAACCAGAGTGACATTATCAGTCTGAGCGGAGTCGTGGCTACGGTAGTTGGGGTCCTGATAACAGCCATTAGTGTATTTGGGTGGAAATGTTGGAGAGGAAGGAGGAGAATGAGGAGGGTAAAGTTCTCTCTCCCGTTGGACCCGTTGATCGCTCACAGGTCTCTTTGAAAATCAGGATTACATAGCTTCAAGCCTGACCCTCAATAACCAGCCGTTGGTCGATATCCCACCACACACTCCCTCGGCTCCCGAACCCGTGCATGTCCACCCTGTTACCAATCATGGCGGTATACACATACACTATTACGCCTCATTGCCGCCACTACAGGGTCCGCCACGGCCAGTCCGCACGCTTCCACAATCGAATTCATTCCCCACAACAGCAAGCAATGATCAACAATATACACCCCCGCGGCGAACTTCAACTTGGCCTGTGACCCGACCGGCGGTCGATCGCACTGAATGAGCGGAGATTGAATGGGAGAAAATGGCGTTAGGTTAGGATGATTAGTTATGTATTGTTCTTTGTTTGATATCTTATCTGTCCTTGACTTCTCACACTCTGCCAGACTCTGATGAAGAACGGCGAGGTGATGAACGACGGAGGGTAAGAACTAATTGAATTTAATTATCCATAGAATTGTAGATTTACGTATGCTCTACCGTAATGCATCGGTTATTTCAATGAGTGTCACTAGTCCGGGGGTGGCGACGTCGTGTAACTGACGAGCGCTCCTTCGTCAGGGCCAAGGGCGATGTGCAAAATATCCCACCATGGTATAAAACCGCGAGAGTTAGTGCATGGATATGGGGTTAAAACAGTGTTATTAGAATCTTGCAGAGAGCACTTCAACCCATTCCCGGAGCCAAATAAGACAGGAGAACACCTGAATTGAAAAGTTGGCTCAGGACCAGACAGTTAGGGCCATCTCTGTTTAAGGAAATTTATTCCGTCACATTTTTGTAAGATGTTACGATTTAACTCACCTGCAGTAATAAATGTGATGAAAGAGAATAAGACTCGAGTCTCGATTTCGCGCCAAAATCTTGGAACCACACCAAAAGTGGATCTAACCGCTATCCAATCTAATCTAATCTAGATCTCATCAATCTGATCTTCATCTTGTTAACTCGATGACGCAAAATCCCTACGAGTGAATTGCAAGACAATTTACCCGGTCGGGGGTAGCGAGCTTGCGAGCATCCAGCGAATGTAGCACTGCCACACGCGCCCTAACGAGTTCGGCCCAACTTTGACAGACAAAAACCAAAGTATGGAAACCTATTTTGCAGGCTACCGTGTGGTCCCCACACGCGTGTTCACTTATCTCTTTCAAGGCATGAGTGCCCTGGCGGCTACAAAGAAGCGCGACAGAATACAATGTCGTGTGGTGGGAAAAAAATACTCCCCAGCAGGGAATTGAACCCTGGTCTCCCGCGGTGCTATCAGTTTGACAGGCGGAAATACTAACCACTATACTACTGAGGACTATATTTGGTATTGTACAGAATAGATACATGGGTTGACGCACACCACATGTCTGGCTTGGCTTGATGACGACCCACACGCCAATCAGAACTGCAAAGGAGCGAGGTTTTTTTGAGCTGCGTGTGAACACAAAGTACGTGTTGCCGAAATGCAGGCTATTTGCAATTGGTATAGGCATCCGAGGTGGGTGTGCATTTGAAAATATCGACAGCGCCTCGGTGTCACTGGTGTGTGGATTAAAATTTCAGCTGAAGGCTGTGGTTGTAAAAGCGCGGAAAAATCAAATTGCAGGGCACTGGGTAGGGGAAAAGTATAGCAAACTTTTGAAATATCTCCTATGGCAGAGTCACCGAAAAGATAATGAGGTGAAGGGTACGGGTGTTACAAGGATGTGTGAACCAGGTATGTCGCTTTGTAACTAACTCCTCCAGGCTTTGCGCTAGGAACTGCTTGCAGATCATTTTGCATATGCGCGTATACAGTAGTCCTTAAAGAAAGAAGCTGCTTTCAAGGCGAAGGTGTGGGGAGGCAATAGTAACTTAAGTAGGCGTCAAAGCCCACTTATAGTCTGCGAGAATCATGTGTGCCATTCGCACAAACCAACGTCCCCAACCCTAACCTTGGTTTCCATCCTTTTGCGTTCAACTACTGTTCTCGCCTTCAATTACCTACCACTGCCACATAGACATTAGACCTTCATCTCCTGCTCTTTCACCATCCCCCACAGCTTGGTCAATCGAAACATATATTATCCATCGGGAGCTGACCACATCCCCCCTATTCCATTACTTTCAAAACCCAATCGACTGGCTCCATTTCATGGGTACATCTATCCATCCCTATCCCGATTGACACTACGACCACAACTCACACCTTACTTTGGGGATATAGACTACACCATCACAGCCTTCCTGCTCGCCTGTCTGGCCCATTGTGTAGAGGCGCCACCGGAAAGCATCGTCCTTTCTCAGCTGCGGAAAAGAGGCACGAATGAGATTATTGGTGTTTGCGGACTAATCATTGCTACTATCGGAGTATTGATAGCCGCAATCGGAGTCTTTGGGTGGAAGCGTTGGAGAGGGAGTCGGCGTGTATAGTCCCACTATCTACAATATGATCAAATATTACTGAATGCTGACGGGTTTTGAAGAACCACGTCCCGGCTCGGCCCAGTCGGTCGAACGATATTCCACTGGACGTTCGTTCACCCCCCGATCCTGTAGCCACCGTTTCGGCCGCCTCGGTAGTCCATGTAGTTCACTACAATGGGGCAGCTCCTGCTCTCGTCCACCAACCCGGTCTGCAATGTCGCTGTCGGGACACCTCACCCCCGCCAGACCAACCTTTCGCAACATCAGAAGTACACCAAGCCGCAACACCGCAGAATATCCCTGGGTGTCCGCGGCCGCCCTATCCACCGCCGGCGCCACCACCTGCGTCCACGATGGTCCCATTGCCAACGGGACGGTCGTAGGAAGGTACAAGGTACATGGTTGTCTCGCCCCTTGTCAAAGAAACAGTGAGCTGACGTTTTAGCACATATCGGCTGAGCATCTGTGGGTACCGGGTTTGAGGTATCGTGAGTGGTTGTACATCCATGGAGATTGTGTGAGGGTATTGCGGATATGATGAAATAGCTGAGAAGAGAGTTCAGAAGCGAGGGAAACGGATCGAGATTTGTATTGCTCGTGGTACGAGTCGATGTTGAAGGAATTGGTACATATACAGACTATAACGTAGATTAGCGTTGCCGGGTTAACCCTTAGTGCACTGACCACACCTTATTCCCAACGACCACAACTCTACACATAGTGTAATATAGGGTTGAATACCTTGCACTCTCATCATCTTCGTTGTTGATATTGCATTTGATATTGTATTTCCTCGTACAATCCTTCTTTAAAATATTACGATACCTATTGTATTTGTTCCAACTTTCGAACTTGACCACACTTGTGCAGGGCAACCAGCAAAAAAATTATTGTTTGAGCTTGTTCAACAATCCCCAGTTTTATAAACGTTGTGGAATGGGATAGGTAAATTCCAGTGGAGCCATAATGGGTATCCTATTGGCTACACAGCCATACACTACCCAAAGAAACAAAATCTGCCAAAATGACAAATAGTATTTAAATTTGACCGCAGAGGTCCCAATCGATGTCAAGTTTCGTGTTTGAACCCCTGTTTTTCATTTCATATTTTCGGTAACTATTCATTGTGTGACGAACCACGAGGGCGACACATGGCGCCCAGACAAGTGTAGCATATGCACAGCCTTATGAAAAAACGTGGGTACCGTATTGCCGTCTACGCATATCTTATCTTTCCACTTAGCCGTCTATGCAGCTCTTTCCGCTTACATAATCATCGTGCATACATTGTTCACACCTACAGCTTCAAAAAAATATTTGGGATCGTGCGCCTTGAAACATCACGGTACAAACATCATTCCATATATCAATTATTTCGTTGTTTATGCTATATCTCCAGAATTCACGTCCTCTTACTATTGAGGTAAATCTTCCTCGCATTTAGTGTCACTCGTTCAACTATGTCTACTTTGAAGGCCCTTTTACCCTATTCTCCTAAAGTGTAAGGACCCCTAGGCGGTCGTAGTAGGAAGTGAGGTTTGGATAAGGTTTAGTCTGGGTAGGGTTTTCCCGGTAGGACTTCCAACGTCATGATCTACTAAATCATAAACAGGCTAAACCCCAGAACGACAAGAGACTTCCCACACCACCCTTTACCTAAATGAATGTCACCAATAGTCAACCGTTGGCCACATCTCCTGACAGGTATTTGATCGCGTAATTACCGAGCACTAGACAAATTGTGCATTGAACAGCCAACCACACTATTAGTCGAGAAATCTTAGATTATCCAGTAACTGGATAGCCCTTGCAATTTTGATTCCTATTCGCCTAGATGATGGATGGACAGCGATGCGCCAATCGAAGATGCTTTATATCTAGTGGACAATCGGCTGGGCGTGTCTAGTACCATTGATCCTCGAAGTGAGATAGTAACACAAAGGTCATAGTGCGACGATAACGGATGTAATACCGTATTATTTGGGTGTACTCGCGATTTTTGTAGTACGTGCAGCTCGCATACCCGACAGTCAATAGCAGTTTCTATTCGCTATGGAGGCCCTAAATGTCTTGAACTGAAAGACGGCTTGTCAGTTGGGCGAATAGAAGCGGCCTGATTGCATCCTGCATGTACTACAAAAATCGCGAGTACACCCAAATAATACGGTACATCGGAAGATTTGCGGCAGGGATGCAGACGCCCATGTGGTGGAAAATGTGGGGAAAGGGGCAAGCATGATTTGTTGTCTCGGTATGTACCCTAAATCGGATGTCATCTCACTCACTAATCTATTAACTGACGTGAAATCCAGGACCTTGGAAGTCTGTTACCCAAAAGGGGGTAGCTTGTCCGCGATGGGCGCTACCGAGATGTTGGCGCTATTTACCCTTACTACAATAAACGCGTATCTCTTGATGCAACTGATCCCACATGCGCAGTAGTAGTAGTTTTGTACAAAATATAGGAGCGTGTATCCACCGTAACATCGATCATGGCTCCGTAATGTTCTCATCAATCACGTGGGAGTTTTGAACCGTGCTTTCCTCAACACTTTACCGTGAGGCTGTGTCTCGGAGACGCTAGTTATAAGCGATACTATTCCTTAAATCCCTGGAATACCGAAAGCTTGTCTCGGACACAGCTGTTTGTGTACTTCACTCCGAACCAAGTAATCCCCTCTGCCGATAAAAGAAAATTCCATCCCTTTCCTTATAAATACCCATCCCCGCCCCAGCTATCGAGAGCAATTCGCAATTCGGATCGCAATTCGACTCTAACCTCCACTATGCATCACTTGCGCCTACTCGTCACTTCCTTTCTCTTCATCCTCACCGCCTGTGCGGTAGCCACTCCGCACCAGAAGCCGGAATACCCACCTGAGCACATCCAACCTGAACACAACCCCGAACTCCTGACATGCTGTCCTGATGACAGTAGGTTTAACGTTCCTCAACTATATTCTCGGTATATTGCTAACAAAGATAGTTTTGGCCCCCGCCTGCGAGGTACTCGGTCTTGGGCCTTGCCCCGGGCCGGCATCCCAACCTGCGCCCGCGCTAGTTAACGTCTGTACTCCTGATGGAGGGCCGTGCGATCTCAGCCGTCCGGATTTGTGTTGCAATCAGATATGTTTCAACGGCCAACCTACGCCTGTTTGTGGAGGCGGTGGGTAGTAGTAGAGCCATCATTCTGTCGGTTTATTTGCATTGTGGTGGTGGTGGTGCGGTAGAGGGGTGGTATGTGAACAACTAGTAAATGTAACCAAAATATTAATCATCTCAGTTGAGTTTTCGTGGCTGAGATGGATGGACCTAGTTATAGTACATCTCGCTGTGGAGATGGACGAATTCTTCTAATGGACACTTAAATAGCTTTAAAGCGATTCTAGTGTACAGTCGCGTTAAGAAAGTGAGTGGCCAATCCGAATGCTGATCCCACATTTCATGGCCACCCACTTTCTCAACGCGACTGTACTTAGTTAGGTGCATTGGGATCAATGTGGTACTTTGGATCGATAACCCTAACCTTAGGACTTGATCCGTGCAGAAACCTGCTATGCGTTGGTGTAACCGAAGTAAGGTACTATTCTGGCTGCCCACAGTTCGTTCAAGCATTCAGGGCGAACTAACAGGGTCGTGCAACCTATGGCGTGACAAAACCGGATATCGTCGGCGTACACTGACAGATAAAAAGCAAATAGATATGGCATCAGACATTTGTGGAAGGGTGGTCTGCCGTGAAGATTTGGAACGGAGCAATAGCGATCCAGGGGTGTTGTCAAGCAGTCAACATAGTGTTGGCAACGAACTCCCGACAGTTCGTTGCCAACACTATGTTGACTGCTTGACCATTTCGGCCCACAATTGCGAACGAAAATAAGTAAGCGAGTTCTTGTCTGATCGGCTCGATTTTTGGTTCATCGTGTAGCTAACTTCAAGCGCTGCAAGATAAATCAAAAATCAAGCATATCGGACAAGAACTCGCTTACCTATTTTTTTTGTTCTTGTATGCAACGACAGGGATATCCTGCGTTCCTTTCCTTCTACATAGAGTTTTAAGCAGCTCTATTAGGTTGTCTTCTTCTCCGCACCCTCTGTCTTCACTGTGGATAAATCCCCACCGAATCCATTGTTTTGCTCGCAACCGCCTCTTTCCACAGTCTCGATAGCTTCGATTTTTGCAGACTCCCGCAGCCCTCCGTTACCCTTATCCTGGCGCCAATCACTTCCAACTTGCATTACGATGGCCTCTCTAGCTCTCAGCTTTCATCTCATGGGCGAGTACTGTCATGGCGCAGTTCGACACAGTCGGCAGCTAATGTTATCGCTAGCATCAATCGCCAACGGTATCGTAATCTTACTACTTGACTACCAAGCAAACGGCGCTAAAACCCCCCTACAAAACCGTAAACTCGGAAAGAGAAGTCTCCAGGATGTCGTTGGCGTGGGAGGATTAGCGGCTACAATTATTGGAGTGCTGATTACCGCGATTGGGGTTTTTGGGATATGGAAATGTTGGAAACGACGGTGGAGACAGAAGAAAAGGGTACAATCTAAAATCTACCCCGTCTGATGTACAGATAGCTACTTCATCGAAAGACAACTGGAAGACATCCCCGCACACATTCCGTCGCCTCCTAAATCAATGCCCGCTCGCGAGGCCCCAATCAATACATCAGCCCCTATCCATGCCTACCCACTTACGAACAATGGCGACGTCCATATTCACTATCACGCCAACTCACCTCTGCGTCAACCCCCTGTGTCATCCGAAGTCGGTCTGGACCAAACCGGGGGTCTACAGTTCAGACATGGGCTACCGCAGCTTCTTTATCCACCCCCGGTGGTATTTAGACCACCATTGCCAATCCGCTTGATGCCACCGCCACCTACTTCCTTGTCAACACAACAGCCAGACCTGCTACCCACAACTAGCGGCCACAGCAATCAGCATAAACCTCTCCAACGGACTTCAACATGGCCCGTTGGGAGGCAGAGCGCAGGTGATTGATTGATTATGATATAAGGTTGAGGAGTGGGATTATATGTCCACATGGTTTTGTGCGTCTGTTTAATTTCTTCCCTTGGATGGACTATTGGTTGGTTAAAGGGTACAGGTGTCGTTGGTGTTCTCCGTACCGGGTGTGATTTTCATGGGGTACTTAGCTTTGGCTTTCGGGTAGCATACCGATTCGAGCTCGAGTATCTAGGGTACGGGTTTTCTATGCGAAAAAAATGAAAAATGGATACAGATAGCGAGGTCAAAGTTGATTCTTGGTTCGCTTGGTGGAAGAAGATAAATCGTTCCGGCTATTATAGCAATGTGAACTCAAGCGTGCTGATTTGCGGGGACAGCCCAATGGAGGGCTTACAAAATCAACTGGGCTTCGCCTTGACCTTTTGTTCCGCAAAATCACGACACACAAAATCAACTAGGCTTCGCCTTGGCCGTGGAATCTATAAAATCACGACACACAAAATCTCCGCAAAATCAACTGGGCTTTGCCTTGACCTTAGGCTCCACAAAAAAATCCCGACACGCAATATCAACTCATTCATCTCATCGTCCTGCACCTGGTCGTCACGAAACGATGCACTATGGTTCACTCGTTCTATCAATTTCACTGAAATATCTCATGCCCTTGCTCTTGTTTTCTCATCTGTGCGTGTTTCGCGGTTGGTAATATACGAAGAACTTCAGGGTATCGTGCTGATATGAGGGGCAAACAAAAACTTAGAAAGGGAATCGTAGGAGATTTCGGACCAACGATGTTGCGGTTGTCTTGGATATGACGCGTTACAGGCATGTGGTCAGGCGCACCACAAATCTGGACACAAGAAAAGGATTGGTACACCAATAGTTTGAGATGCCTGTTGGTATTCATGTGCAACACCCTGTCTTGGCAAGATCAAGATTGGAGTGGGGTTCCTTCTGAGCCGCTCTCGGGTTGCTCATGATTGGTCTACGTGTATGGCTTGGTATGAGAAAAGCAATTCCTCACCGTTGTCAAGTCTGCCGACTCTTACGTTCCGGAGTTTCTCCGGACAGTGCGCGCGCACTTTGCAGCGATTATTTAACCTGTTCCTAGCGCTTGGTGGCGGATAATCTACTATTTCAGCGCTTCCTTCCATCAACACGAAAAAAAGAGCGGAATTTTTGAGTAAAAGTATTAGATATGGCCATCCCAGCAGTGAATAGAATTCATGATAATTCAGAGTGTACCGTTTATGGTGTGGGCAGTGGTAGTTGTGCTGTATATTTTGGGTGGGGGACCCCTGTGATTCCCGCACACCCATGTCACGCCATCAAATATTATAAGTATTTCAATGCAAAGATCGTGACCTGGTTAAAAGAACTCTTGTAATGACAAGTTCCATGGGGACTGCTCTAGTCTTTGCACAGGTTCGACCGAGTTGGCACCTCAAAAACGAGTGTTGTGGAGTTATTGTGCGGTTAGGTACTTAGCGAGATATATTTTATTGCCGCTGGGAACAGGTATAATAATCGCTGAACAGTGCGCGCACACTGTCCGGAGAAACTCCGCTTACGTTCTCTAGGGCTGCTGTTACACAGACATAGAGAGTGGCTGAAATCCTACCCTGTACGAGATTCAAATACAGAAACATGATACACAACACCAGCATTTATAAAACCCACCTCACTACTTGATTCTATCACCTCGACACTTATCTCAGATCAACAACCCTCAATATCCCAATAAAATTCGCTGCCGATAGTTTCTTCCGTTGGATCAATTACTTTCAAGACAAATACGATATACGAGCCTGCCCCGCTCTCGAATTCGATGCATGGGCAACAATACATAAACCTGTACTTTCGCCGCAGTTGTGCAAAGCTAACATCTGGGAACGAACTAGACCTTATATCGCATAAAATACCCATCGTCCTATTACGTCCCCCTGCACACAGAGATTGCCGATCTCACCCCAATACGCAGAGCTTCAGCGGAGGAGTCACTGGCAAACCCGAACGATACCGTTGCTTTGTGTAGACTATGGGCTACGGTTGTTGGAGTATTGATAGCAGCCACAGGGGTATTCGGATGGAAGTGTTGGAAAGGGAGGAGAAAGGTAGGGAGGTATATCTTGATCGTTCCATGGGAAACTGACTTTTTGCAGCGTCAACTTAGCCAAGTCCACGATGGAACACCCGGCGAGCATTCGGTGAATATACACCCTCTTTTACCCCCCGAACCGGTCATCTCAGAGGCCTCTAGAAATCACACGGCACTCATGCCTGCCTGTCCCCTCGCCACCAACGGACACATTCACTACCACTATCATGCAGCAACTGCAGACGACCAAAACAGCAACAGTGGGAGCCGGCCTTTCTTCCCTCCCCCGGTGTTTCTCAGTCCATCACAGTCGGCCCAGCCGATGCCAACTACCCCACCACTACGATCAGAGTCATTTCGCATATCGCTCAATACACCCCACCACGACGATCAGAGTCATTTCGCATATCGCTCAATATCATATCTCACCTATATCATTGTCGCCATGTTACCTGTACTACGAAAGATTCACAATGCAGCTGATGCTCAGCTCAGACGCGAGGCTCAAGCTGCTCTATTCCAGTTAACGTGCCATGTATTCAAACCACTTCTCAAGGTCGATCCGGATATGCTGAGTATCAGGATGAATTGTGGTGATGGCCTGATACGAGACCGCTATCCGATTCTAGCCAGATATATTGCGGATCATTCGGAGCAAACGAAGAACCTTCATGCACTCAAGAATAATTGCTGCCCCAAGTGTGAAGTTCCTGCAACTGCAACTGGCGAAATGCTATCTCCAACTGAGCTGGCTCGTCTTAGATTTCGACCTGAGATCTACATGGCAAAATATCGAGAGCTATGGGGGGCTGAGGATGCCGATACAACCAAGGAAATTGAGGACTGGGTCGAGACGAGACATGCTCATCCAAGACGAAACCTTTTTTGGAATATGCAGAATGAACGGCTTTAGACCGTCGGTACTCAATTGGGGGATATGACACCGCTTGCTTCTGCAGCAACCGCTACCGGACATGCAAACACCTCCGAGCCTATCGATGTTCCTGGGGATATTGCAAGGGCCTTCGGAGATACTGCGGGCGCGATTTCTCAATTTCAGCTTACTATTAATGGAGATATATACTACCACTTCCAGTGCGCCTCTCTTCCGCTCCACACTGCTGGTTCGCGGATCACTGCTTCTTCTAAACCCAGGTCCACCACTCCACCGAGCCTATTTGATGGAGAGCGACAACGGCCGGGCTTGATTCGCCACTAGGGTAAAGGCAGTATGAAATGGCATTGAATTGATAAGTGGTATATGATTTTCAGGATTATGTCGCGATGAGTTCCTGTTCTTCAATTTCTTTTTGATTTTAACTGTATCTTAGTGGCGGTACGTGACTCAGCCGACGTACTATTATATTTCTCTCGTTCGCTTTCCTCAATAGTCAATCAACTATCTCCTATGGGTATGAATTTCCTAAGCTGTATTTAGCTCTTTCTCTGCCATGGAAGTAATCGATGGTACTAGAGAGGCTGCAAAGTCTTAATGTTCACGAGAGTTCGTGTTGGTGCTGAAGCTCCTGGCGACAATGAAGACTGTGTGTCTTGGCCAAGAGCAGTAGCCGATACCCAATTCGTAGACTACAGTCGTACGCCGCCCGCAGTAGGAACTGCATAATGGCGGTAATGATAGGTCGAGCACCCGTCGCTGCCGAAAATACTGTGTGTGTAGTATGCTCCAATGGCGAAATATTCATATGCAACTCTGTTTAGCACGTTGAGATTTATTGAATTTGTCACGTTTGAAACCTCCCTCCAGCGAATTTCAATGAGCTGTGCTTTGGATTTTGAAGATTGGGTGTGGTCGGGAAGGTTCCGAATGGCGGGGTGTGGCGCCTCGAGCGCGCATGGCCCCGTCCCTTAGCAGTGATAATCTTACGAACAAAACATCGATGGTGATCATGGCTGTGTCGGGTCGTACAACAGGATTGTCCGTAAGTAGACCTGGATAGGTAATTGTACCCGTAGACTTTCAACATCGGTTCTAGACTGGATTGATAAATGAAGAGTGTATTTTTACCCGTCCCAATAACTGCATAAGCAATTCCATAGAATACGCAAAATCCGAGTAGACAGCTGTAGGAATTTGACTATTATTGACTCGTTTTCTGTACATGAGAAGGTTGTGTCTAGCGAGAAGGCTCTGGATAGTGAGAACGCTTCCGCAACGAGAATGCACCGGATATGTCGACACTGACAAGGCGCTGCATAGCGAATGCTTCTAAAGGCTCGGGAATAGTGACAGCGAAAACAAGGCTCCAGTCGATAAATACACTGACAAGGCAGGGAATTTTTGACAACTCACAATGAGAAATCTCGACGCTAAAAAGGCAGAGAACTTTTGACAACCACAACGAAAAGGCTCCCGGTAATCACAACGCTAACAAGGCATAGAATTTCGACAACCCACAACGAGAAGGCTCCCGGTAATCTTAACGCTGACAAGGCGTGGAATTTCGACAACCCACAACGAGAAATCTCGACGCTAACAAGGCGGAGAACTTTTGACAACCACAACGAGAAGGCTCCCGGTAATCTCAACACTAACAAGGCGTGGAATTTCGACAACCCATAACGAGAAGGCTCCCGGTAATCTCGACGCTGACAAGGCGTGGAATTTCGATAACTTACAACGAGAAATCTCGACGCTGACAAGGCGGGGAACTTTTGACAACCCACAACGAGAAGGTTCCCGATAATCTTGACGCTTACAAGGTGGGGAATTTTGACAACCTACAACGAGGAGGCTCCCGGAAATCTCAACGCGGGGGATTTTCGAAAACCCACAACGAAAATATCTCGACACTGACAAGGCTCTCGGTAGCGAGATTATATCTTATCCATGTGAATTATTGCGGCGATTGCTTACCTGATTAGATGAACCAGAAAGCGGGGTTACTGCGTGGTGCGCTTACTGGACTTGCAGGGATATATGTGGGGCGTGTACTTACCTATAGTACGCACTCGCGCACCAGCCTTGTAGCCGTTCATTCCAATACAAGATCCTGCATATCAACCCCGTGCGACCTAAATGTGACGTGCTCAAGAGTCTGGTAGAAGTTGATGGCATCATTTGAAAAATGTTGAAAACACAAAAGATTCGCCACGCACGATAGGTATTTGCTATTGGTTATGGCTTCGATGTTTGATATACATTGTCGATAATATATAAAGACATCACATCCACTTCTTCGCATCCAATCCTCTCACGTACTGTGACGTACAGGACTTGTCATTTATTATAATATTTGCAAATACCGCCATCGCTACTATTACCATCTGATCAGCTACCTACTCCCAGGGTCCACATATAACAGTAGTTTCTTCCGCATCGAAGCCATGAGTGAGCCTTCCACCTGAGATGGACAATGTTGTTGGAACATGTCAATCCACACTCATCAAGGGCCGGTAGCCCAGCTGGTAGAGCATCCGTCTAGAATAGGAAGGTCCTAGGTTCGACTCCTAGCCAGTCCATTCTTTTCCGTGGCTCAACAAATGTAGGACGTCCAGGGGGGACAGCGTTACTAACGCAGCTTACCAGGGCACATAACATATAGCATCGCGGTCTTCGCACAATCATGTCCAGCACAAGCGACCCCCATCCCACACCTACAGAGAAGAGGGGTAAACTCGACCGCAATCGGTGTAGGCGGGGACTGGTTGCAACGGTAATCGGAGTTTTCATAGCAGCAATTGGGGTTTTTGGATGGAAATGCTGGAGAGGACACCGAAATGCTTGGAAGGTAGGGTGTTGAATCACTTTTTCTTCGAAAGCTTACCAGTTTGTAGACGCAACATGATAGAGTCCCGGACGAGTCCGCCGATGGTCAGCTAGCCGATATAAACCCTCCCGTGCCCGTGGCTACCGCCGCCAACGCTAATACGTCCCCTGAAGGCTACAATAGTAATACAGCACCTGTGCCTGTCTAAACATTTACCATTAGTGGCGATATGCACTATCACAACCACATCGCCCCGCCACCACTCACATCTACTATGAACATCGAACTACCCCAAGTCACGGTGCTGCAGGACAATGCAGCAGCCTTAACCCTCCCTACCCACGATCGGATACTACACCACCATAGAGTTGATATTCGCTTCGTATATCACCATTGTTCACATCTGCCCGGAGGTTACAAAATAGTGTGGGAATATATAGGTTTGTATAGTATATGTTCTAGATTTTGTCATACCGCTGGTGCTGATCCGTATGTTTTCTTGGTTTGAATCTTGGGTGGCGCTAGCGTGTTAGTTACGAGTTTGTTTTGCTCAATCTTCTGAAAATTCAGGACAATTTTGCGTTTATCGCCACCACTGTTTGTGAATAACTGTCCAGTTCGCGGGATATCGTCAATAATTGAACACTCCGAGTGGGTAAAAAGAATGCCGCTGTGTTCATTCAATATGGATTGCGTCGCCTGTGAAGGGCCTCTGGTCCCCATCTTGTATCATCATCACATGTCTAATAAACTCCACTCTATGATTTGGGCCAGCCAAAAGAACTCACAATGAGCTTACGAATATTGGGAACAGTAAACGAACCAAGTTTTTGTCTCTCATGAGTCTATCTCTTTCTCGCAACATTTTGGAGACTCGTATTTTGGTATTAAAAGGTTAGTTCGTAAGTATTTTAATCGTAACTGAGATTTCTGTAGCGAATTAGGTCTTAGGGTTACGCCATTTGTGTAACATGACTCAAGTCATCGCTATCTAATCTAATCCATCAAATATCTCGTTCCTAATCTTTCTCACTCTCTATCTACCCTCATTAGCCTTCAATTATATCTTACCAAAACGTATACTCGGCCGGCTTTTCATCGTATTGCACTGATGGGTGGGTATATCTTGTCGGAAATGATGATAGCTAATGAAACCCAGCAGACCGCACAACAACATATAGAATCGCAATATTCCTGCTTTCGTGCTTTGTGCAAGGGACACCGACTCAACCGCCAGAAACAAAACTCCAGCGGAGAAGCCAGAACTCGAATGACCCTGTTGGTCTGTGTGGACTTGTAGCGACACTCATTGGAGCACTAATAACAGCGATTGGGGTTTACGGGTGGAAGTGCTTGAAACGTTGTTGTCAGGCCATGAAGGTATAGTACTAAATCGTTTCTTCCATCGAATGCTAACTAAACATGCAGAACCGGCGTGATAGGATCCCAGACAACACCCCGCTGGCTGATATGCCACTCCCTTATCCACCGAAGCTGTGGCTCCCGCAGAGCTCTTACCCGCTGTCGTGAGGAATCGAACGGCATCGGTCACTATCTCAACAGTCAATGGAGATATACACTACCATAATTACAACCAGTCTTCTCCCACCTCATAACCAGATGAAGACGTGTCACAGGGTGAGATTCCGGGGAGTCCAGGGCCTCGTTACCCACCACCGGTGCTACTTTCTTCGCGTAGTCAATGATGCTGGCTTCGTCGCGCAAAACTTGATAATTGCGATCAGCCATGCAGTGAGCGAAGAGATGGTCAGTCGATCTGCAGTGGTGGTTAAATCTTTTGAATGAATGCCAGGGTTGGATAGGGGAGTTTAGACGGCGTTTGTGGAGTATGGGTATTATGTGTCGTCTCTTTTTGGGTATTCAGATGGCGTTGTTGCACTATCTAGTGAAGTAGGCAGTGGTTTTTTGTTTCAGTCTTGTGATTGGCCAGGAGTTTCCAGTGTTTCAATGTCCGTATAACACGACGGTAGAGAAATATTTATTCAATATAGAGTCTTTGATCCTAACTCGAGATTGTGCGACTACTAATGAAATTTTACGTAGAAACAGGACACCAACAAGATCTGTAGCGTTTCCCTCGAGAATCTCGGCTTAGGCACAATCTAGAGTTGGGATCAAAGACTCTATATGAAGGAGTCCAATATAGAGCGATTCTTAGATTTGATCTGAGTGGAGCTGGTTCGCCGTGTCACCCCAGAAATTGACACATCCATGCGGAACCTTTATGTGGAGCTAATACAAGTGTAGTACCGTCGTTCAGCCATCTGTAAGGCGAATAGATCGATCTACCATTCAATCATTTCATTGTCGCGAGGGGGGATGTGTTCGTCTGCCTGTTACCTACCACTATCCAGCGTTCTTGAAATAGTGCATATCGAGATCTTGTGTCACGCCGTTTCCCGTTTGCATGGTGATCGTACGAACCACATATGGACATGCAGGTGATCAAGGCTGTGCTGAGAGCTAGACCAGCATGTGCGTTCGGAATGCATATCAGAATAAGCAATTATACACATGTATTCTCCATTTGGACTGTGCGCACGTTCCCCACCTGTCGGGGCATCTGCAATTGTAGGGATAATTGATGATTTGCAGATCGGAGTTCCCCACTACTGTTTCCACACAGATATATCGGGGTTTCCCACATTGCGATACGCTGCAGAGATAGCTGACCCCTAATGTTTCTTACACGTCACAGCCTGGCAATGGATCTTTTGCCCTCTCACAAACGTTGTGTCCTCTCCGGCGGAGATTTCATAGTGTATATATTCAGCTGTCCATGTAGATGAACTGTTATATTTAATTGTTCTTCACTTCGTACTCAGCCCGTGCATACTCGTGGCTTCTAATATGAGTCCCATCTTCGAAACAATATATATCACGATTCTAGGATGCCTGCAAATCTCCGAGTTTTGCTAACTCAATACTCGGCATATCATCGCTCCTGGCACCCATACAACGTCATCTAAAGCCTGCAAACACCGTTCAGATTTTGACGAACTTCAAGTTATGGGTTAATCTTTGGTCTCGTCCGATTGATGCAGGATCACAGCTAAAACATATACTTAATTAGAGTGTATAATGTATACCATCGCGGTATTACTACTCTCATCTCGCGGAAGCTATCCCTATCCACCATCTCCAAAGGTGAGGTAATATCTCGAATGATGTAGTAAGTCTAGCCGGACTGCTAGCTACAGTGATAGGAGTGCTAATCACAGCAATTGGAGTTTTTGGATGAAGGTGTTGGAGAGGTCAGCCGCATGCAGAAATGGTACGGTGCTGTATTTCGTTTATTTTATCGGATGCTTATCGGTCTGATAGACCCAAGATGATAAAGTCCAGGACGTTGGTTAGTTGGCTGATATGAATCTTCCCTTGCCAACCGAGCTCGTGGTCATCACCAAAGCCAACACCACAGCACCGAAGTTGGAGATGTCGTTTGAGATATCCGAAAATAGCACCGAACTGCAGAATGTTTACATTCTTACTGTCAATGGCGATATACACTATCAGAATCACATTCCCCGGAACCATTCTCATCTACACGGAATCAGGTCGTGGCGCTGCAGAACGGTAGTCCCAGTCCTTACCCTCTCCACCAACCAACAGTAGTATTTACCATGTGACGGTAGCGCTGTGGAAGTTGCACTGAACTATATGGTGAATGTACGGAGGTTGTTGATCAGCGTTGAGATGGATACGTTAGCGTACTATATGTCGTTTCGTTTTGAATCTCGTCATAGTTTTACACTGTTCTGTGCCTTTCTTTGGTTGGGCTTTTGGGTGGAGCTGGTGTGCTAGTTATTCATTTAATGGATTCGGATATCTCAAAAAGGGCATTTTCATCTCTCATACGCACCACGGTAATCTGATTACACTGAGCACCCACTGGTTGTCATTACAGAATTCGGCAGGGAATAAGCGTTCTTTATTTCCACCCGGTCTAAAGATGCCCCACCAAAAACATGCAGGTGCAAACATTTTGAGCTATTCAAGGTTATGACGTTAGGTGGTGAGGCGGTGGTGATGTGTTTCATTTATACAATTGATGTTGGAGTATAGACAACTCTGAAGAAACGTTTTAATGCTGATTGCTGATTGCGTTGCACTACGTAATGATCTGGTAAAGATTGTTAACTCTGCGAGTGGGTGGGCGAAACGTTTTCTTTTGTTCCTTTCCTTCGATTACTATCGTGGTTGTTGACTTATTTCGCCGTTTCTGTTTTCGCCAAGACTTTTTGGTGTGTCTTTGCCTCCAGGTGGAATAAGGCGGAACGGCAACGTCATGCAATGCCAGATAACTGCGTGGGGGCTGCATGTCAGGTAATTGAACTTATATATACCCTCATCCATCTTCCTCTCGATTACCTTCCCTTCTCATAGCTGTCGCACCTCCAACTACCTCTTCCAACGGCCGTGACAGCCCCCAACCGACATATCTTCTGAAGCGTTACAGCTGGTACCACTATCATTTAGTTACTCCAAAACCCATTGAGATGCACTTTCTTGACCTGACTTCCATGGGTAAACCCCTAAGACGACACATCCTCTACAATACTATGACTGACACCTAATTAGTGTGGGTAGCAAAAAGTATCGCCATGTTCCTACTCATCGGCCTTGCGCAAGGCGAGCCAAATCCATCACAATCCACGACTTCAACATTTACCCCACCGCCCACAACAGTCCGCACGCATGATGATAGCCATGCTGTTGGAATGACCAATCTGGTGGCTACAATTCTGGGAGTCATGGTTACCGCAATTGGGGTATTCGGATGGAAGTGTTGGAAGGTCAAGAAGGTAAAGTACAGTTGTATCTTATCCATATCGTCAAGTATTAATCTTGTAGGGGAAAGCCGGCCGTCAGTCAGTCGATCTCTTACCGCGCGTTCACACAACTGCCGGGCTCGTTGCCTTCGGAGATAAAATGCCTACCTATCCCCACATCGGTGCCAGTATGGGTGGTGTAAACTACTTTCACTATCATGCTCCCTGGCTACCGCCGCAGCCGACTGCGACAGACGAGCTAGTCCAAGCTGCTGCTCAGTACAACGGTGGCGGGCCACGCCACAGGCAACCGCCGACATCGCCATCACAGCACAACAACGCTGACAACGGAAACCAGAGCCCTTCGCATCCCACGACATCGTCAGTCTAGTGTGAATACCAATGTCCCTCTCAATGTGCTCACCATGAGCGTGCTGGACGAAATCGAGAGTGCATATGATGAGACGCGTGGGGCTATTGGCACTGAGAGCTGATGTATTCCCCCATGTTGCTACTTGATATATCTATGAGAATATTGTTAAAGTGTTACTTTTATTTGCGTTTGTTTTTGGTCTCTGTCACCTGTGTTACTCTGCTCTTCCAATCGTCGTCAACAGTGAGGTTTTTCTTTCGGCTAATTTGTTCTGTGGGATACACTGGACTCGGATATCTTGAAAGCAATCCAAAAATTCTTGACTTACTCAAAAGCCGTTTAATTTTATGTTATTTCTAAAATCAAAGGTTTGGTGTTTTCTCCAGATGCAGAGCAAACCTCCGAGTGACCCTACATGATACACTCCCGAAGCGAGATTTAGACAGTTGCAACCACCATCCATCTAAATAACCCATGCATTCTATCATAGCAAGTAGTCCAAACAAGGTGCGGCTCTAGAGGCGTGGTAGCGGTATCTACCCGGAGCTAGTATAGTGGTTGCCAATGCAGATCCCGGATCCCTGGCGTAAAGTAATTTCATTCACGGAATGGGGCTCATTGCGTCCGAATATATTGCACCTAACATAACTCGTTAGTTCATAGAAAGTTGTGGGCCTGTATTTCGTGCTTAAGATTATGGTTCCTTTTCAGTCCGGCGATTACAACGTGCAGGGACATAGTCACAACTATCACATAGGGAGGCCCTTCTGGCTGCATCAGTGAGCTTCAGGTGGTACGGCCAGCAATTCGCTTAACCGTGCTCGTTGCGTAAAAAAACCGACCGAGTGATGCAGTATGATACATTACCGAAGCCGAAGCACTGGGATTATGCATTTTCAAAAATCCATTGATTCGTCTAATGAGAGAGTATTAAAATTGGAAATTTCTTGCCGCGCGTCTTGGACCTTGGCCGGCAGTAGTCCTGCAGGGTGCAGATGAACTTATCCTTTATGAGATCCTTGCAGTCAACATCAATAACTACAGCAATTGTGGTAGGCTGATAGAGTACAAAATAACAGAGCCTCGCCTGTTCGTTCGCGATGCAATTTGCAGCACTACTGCATTCTACCTAGTGAGAAAGTTGCTATACCGTACTAGAGTTACGGGACGAATGCAAACGCGAGCGAATGAAGCCCAATGAGGTAAGGCCTTGCGAGATGATATGTATAGTACATGTGTGAGACATGACCTATGGCACGCAAAAGTACCTGCAAGTACACGTCACACACAATTCCTAGTAATTTTAAAATGACTGTGTGTAGTGCGGGATTTATATAGCCCGCCTTCCCGTCTTGCACACGACTCCTCTGTTCTCTAACGTACTCTCAAGCCATCCTCGCCAATCCCGCCTCGGAATCACTAACTATCAACAATGACAAATTCAATTTCGAATTCAACCGGCGCCATGTCCGGCAACACCTACTGTCGCTCTGCAGACTGGATGGATGTCGTCAAGTTCTTCGTAGCGAATTATTTAACCCACGCATTCACGGTGATTACACATCCAGGCGACCTTAACAGAGACTCTGTTGTTTTCATGATTTGGTCACTATTCACGCCATTCGCTGGTGTCGCAAGAGCCGTCATGGTAATAGCACAATATGCCAGAGGGGCTAAAGATGACCTGTCGATGGCTCATCGTGCCGGAGCCTTATACACGCTGGTGAAAGTGGAACGTCAGTTTGATGGCACTTGGAACGAAGAACCCTTCGGTATCAGTCAGAGTTTACAAAGTAACGTATATTCCCAGTATGTACCCTTCCCGCCATTCTGAATTGATCCTTAAATATTATCCTAACATCCAACAAGCTTGGCGAAACGATTTTATAGATGGCGAGTCCGCGTGCACGGTGTACACCCGTTGTTTCCGACAGAAGAGGATGATGTTATATATTTTCCAACCCAAGTCCTACAGCGTCATACTGTCCGTCCGCTGGCTTTTCCGGTCCCGGGGATTGAAGTGCCCCAATCGTCGCGCCGCATTCAAGCAACTGCATCAGAAAACACCCATTCACCGACTCATCCGGCTGTAACTAGTACCGTCTCTGGAGAGTCAATTGTGGTCCGATCTCGCCATTCTCGGGATACCAATGGAGCAACAGCGTTCGACAACGTTCCCCTCGCTGAAGAAGAAAAAGCTGTAACAATAATCCGAGAGACACCAAGGCTAGTATTGCTCTAAGTTCGCGACGTGGATTTTAGCTTACGAGTTTTGTATTGTAGCACCCATATCAAGCAACCTCCGCTGAATCTGAGTAGTAACTACAGTGCTGTTAAGGCAGGTGTGGCTATTTTTCAAGTTCTTTATGGATCCTGGGAATTGTACGTCGCTCGCGATACACAACTGCAGACCTACGGTTATGCAGCTTACTCACTAACCGTGGTACCTTATGTGGCAATGTCGCTTTTAAATCTTCTTGCGACATTGTGCAGACCACAATATCCTCATGTGTACTTGGTCCACTATGCTGATTCCCCAGTCGAAGAGGAAGAGGAGGAAAACATTCAATCTAGAGAGGTGAAAAAGGAATTGAATAGCCTCATGTTAGGCGCAGTAGGTACAATACAGACCAAGTCAAGCCGCTCGAACAGCGGGAGGGTTTGGGGCGATTTGCTTGAAAGGGTTAGTGTCTTTGACGTTTCCGGCAACCGTTTAGTCTGGAAAACTGTATGGAAATTCACGCCTGCGGGGTTGCTTGGAGTCTGTGCTTATCTAGCGCCGTATGTCGTTACATATGTGCTCACCGGGTATAAACCTGGAGCTCAAAGCACGTTGTTTGAAAGGGGATGGATTGTAGCGTGGTTGCTTTATGGACAAGCCCTCGGGTTTCTCGCGATATATGCGAGACCACCGATATTCTCCTACCGCCCACGTCACCTCGTGGTAACTGGGTTCGTTTGGGGTCTGTTCTTGACAGGTCCTGGCTGGGGCGTATTTGTTATTGTTGCCCGAATGATATTAGAAAGTGGTACTTGCAAGACGTTGTAGTAAACGGCATGAAATTTAGATGGAGTGTTGATGATCGGGGTATGTCAAGTGGGGCGTATTTTTATTTGAGGACCGATAAGATATCTCTTGTTTGACGGGGGTTGGGTAAAGGTGGATTTTAGCATCTGTATTGTCTATTTGCATAATTTATAGTTACAAAATCAAAGTAGTTTAGGGTTTTCTCATGTAATCCCTCGAGCAATTCTGCGAGCATTTGGTATAGACCTCTATATGAGGCCCGGGATACACGGTTTCACTAGTATGGGTCAGCAGCCTCGAGTATTAGTGCCAGGATGCTACAGCAACCAAGAACAATGATTCAAGCGCCGGGTCGATGATCATGGGTGTACCAGCGTTGCTTGTCTTTCTCTGTCACCCCGGGGGGTGGGTTGATTACCACAGATACTCGTAGTTACGGACCGAGGATTCAGTTTCCTAGGGACTCGCTGTACA
Organism: Wilcoxina mikolae CBS 423.85; assembly: GCA_014904905.1. NCBI lineage: Eukaryota > Fungi > Ascomycota > Pezizomycetes > Pezizales > Pyronemataceae > Wilcoxina > Wilcoxina mikolae. The sequence goes on from MU122124.1 coordinate 320,411, forward strand.
CACGACTTATTACACGATTATCCGCAAATCCACCCGAAAGTGTTGGTGGGAATCACTATTTAATGAAGTGAAAATTTTCATTTGAAGCTCCTTAAACTTCACGCCGTGTAGACTCGGCGGTGTGCGGGTGACATTTGACAATTAGACAAGTTTATCAGAACACATCTGCCAAGCATTGTCATATTACAAATCATGATTTTTTGTTTACTTGGCATTCATGTATACCCGACCTTGACAGCAACTTTTATTTATCTATGAAGTCTTGAGGTACTCGCACATGGTAGACCAAATCGGGAATGTTTTTGTTTCGATCCATAGAAATTTCTATGGGAGCAGGGATTAAAACATTTCCGATTTATCTTCCATATTGCATCCAGAAAATCCAGAATTTGTACCCTGAAATAGTACAAAAAGCCCAAGGTACTGCATACAATCTGCTAAGGGACGCCTCCAACTGACTTTGCAGCTGTTTAGTTATAGTATGGAAACTTTCGAAATTAAAAAACTCTCAAAAATGCCTATTTTACCGATTTAGGCAGAGTGCTGTTCGTATACAACGCTCTGACCCAATCAAAGGGGCATCTCCACAAAGTGAATACATTTATCCAGAGAATACGGTGTAACGTTAAAGATAAGATCGGCGGTTACTCAATGCTGTAAGTCTGCGGTGCTGGTTTCGGACGGTTGCAGCGACTGCATCTAGTCAGCCTGATTTGAAAATTCTTCTACTTTGGTTCGCTTGCATTCAGCCGCACCATTGCCAACACATCTTATCAGCTGGATCGCTGAACCTTTCGTCCCTCCGACTCACGACGATATCACGACCGGTCGATCCCTGGCAGCATGGCTTCGCGCGGAAAGAATACGATTTTCCGAGTTACTGGTATCCCCGTGGGTACGAGAGCTGAGGTTGCGTTGAAATCGTCCCTCGACGGCCTGCCATTGGAAGACGATAAAGAAGGCTCTGTTCAGATTCTCAGAAGCGCTCTCTCATCCTGCGATGGCATGCCGGCTTTTGCCGACCGAGAAGAGGATGAGCAGGCCGAGAGTTTTCTGAGGGCTGCTATTTTGATTGAACTGTCTCTCTCCGAGCGCAAAACTTTAAAGACTTGCGTGGAAATTCTCCCATCATGCTACCACGACGACATGCGCTCGGCTCTTTTATACTTCATTGGCGATACCCCCTCGTTCCTTCAGAATCTCGTCAAACAGCTGGCGGAGGAGTATCAAATCGCCATCCAAGATGTCGACGTTAATATTGACCGAAACTTGGGTTTACTCAAATGTATACCACCACCGGGAATATTACAACGGAGTAAGTGTTTGTTAGTAGTGAATCATAGTTTTGGTGCACAACTAATGAAAAACTTGCAGTATTGTCGCTGTCGCTGGTCTGGACGGACATGCTTGGGGAAGTTGGAGAGGGCAGGCGAAAACTGGTAGAATGTGGCTCCGTGACTACTTCCGCCACGATTTTCCGAATTACAGAACCATGGTGTATGGCTATAACTCCAAAATCCAAGCTTATAATATCGACACAATCATGGATTATGGTCGCGGCTTTCTGGAAGAAATCAGGAAGGTTCGGAGGACCAGAGAGGTACGCTGGCCTAGCTGTTTTCCATAGCATGTTTCCTAACAGAAAGCCACGTGGATGCAGGAGAAAGAACGGCCGTTGATTCTGATAGGCCATAGTTTCGGCGGACTTCTAATAGCACAGGTAAGCTTACAATTAAGTATCCTATTGATTCGAGCAGATTTAAATGCTAATACGTGCATTATTAGAGTCTTGTGAGTGCGGCACTCCTCGCAACCGAAGATCCTATTTGGCGGGCCACCATTGGTTTCATATTCTTCGGTGTACCCCACAAAGGACTTGTGGTTACGGACATTCAACGGATGATTGTAGAAGACCACCCTCGCCAGCAATTGCTAAGCCAGGTTTCATTCAGCTCTCGCTTGCTTGCAGACCAACTGGCAAAATTTAAAAATTTGGTTCAAGATCGTAAGGTGATTAGTTTCTATGAAAGACGACAGACCGGACGTCCACAAATTGTGAGTTTGGAATCTCCATATTCCTGCGCATGCCTTTACTCACGGGCGCGGTGTCAAAGGATCCCGAAACACAGACATGGCGTCGTGGCAGCGAAAATTTCACAACTTCAGTTGACGAAGAGTCTGCTTTGCTCCAGTTTCCGGACAACATCGAAGTAAAGATTCCAGTCAACGCCAATCACTCAGACATGGTGAAGTTTGATTCCCGCGAAAACCCGATATATAGCAGTGTAGTCAAACGTTTAAAGGAACTTGGGTCGAAAGGTGCAGAAGTTGTTCACTCAAGACTTCGTAAGTAGTGCGGAACACTGAAATTGATTTGTTACTGATATATTGGTTATTCTGTTCCTAGATAATGATGGCAGGATCTTCCGGGTTTCATATTTGGTTCCGATAAAATTGCCCTTCCCACCAAACCACAATTTCATTGGGCGAATAGAGGAGCTAGAGGCGATATCCCGGGCTTTCAAGAGCCTAAACTCAGGAATTTCTAATCTCCAGAAGGTGGTGGTTCTGCATGGCCTCGGCGGGATTGGAAAGACGCAGCTCGCAGCGCAGTATTGCTATTCCAGCCTCAACATGTACACGTTCATTGGCTGGATTGATGCCACAAAAGTTGAGACCATATCCAGCAGTTTTCTGGAGATTGCGCAGCAGCTGGTTCGGCATCACGCGTCTAACCAAACTGTCTCTGGACAAAATACAGACTTTGAATTTATAGCAGAGGCGTTAGGTATGCCGGCAGAAACGTTCCACCAGCCAAAAAAGGGCATTTCCCCAGAGGCTTCCGCAACTATCATCGATGCTATCAAGCGATGGTTTTGCGCCCAGTGAACCGAAGCGGTCAGATCGGTCAGATATGAGGGTTGACCGGGCCGATCTGTGCCAAGGACGGCTTCACATATGACCATCTGACCGGTCTGTGAGCTGACAGATATCTATTTACTAGTATCTAGCCGGTCTACAGATATTCACAGGTCGCGAATGATTTTCGGTGAGTACAATTGCACGGCTAGGCAAGGTTGCGATTTCATGACTTTTAGACTGCGAACCTTGTGGTGGGATATACTCCTTTAAATACGGGTTTTTATTGCACTAGTAGTAAGCTTTAGCGTTAGATATCTATGATATTTATGGATATCTTCCATAAGCGCCAGATATCCCCAGAGACCATGGATATCTTCCTTGGCATAGATATCTGCAGGGCTCTATAGATACTGTAGATATCAGACACATTGAGCCGGGCCGGTCTATGCCAAGGGCGGCTTTAGAAATCCTGACCGCATCTGACCGATCTGTCAATCTGTAGATTACCGGGCGGTCGATCTGACCGCTTCGGAACACTGTTTGCGCCAAGGAAAACACAAAATGGTTACTAGTAGTGGACAACTACGACGATATAAAACATATCGATATCGGCCTCTATTTACCAAGATGCTTCCATGGACATATTCTTGTTACAAGCAGAGCTCGTGACTCGGCGCGCCTTGGCATAGGCATTGAAGTTGTAGAGGTTCCACTGGTTGATGGTACGGAGATGCTTCGGAAAAGTGCCCAGTACGACCTATCGTTGTTCAAAAAAGGTATGTACAGCTTTGCGAACAAGATAATCAGATTCTAACCCGCGTATGTTCTTGAAGAACGTGAGGACGCCGCTGTTCTTGTGACGAAGCTTGGTGCTCTGCCACTTGCGCTTGATCAGGCCGGAGCATACATATACAAGCGACAAATTACCTTCCGCGAATACTTATATCGCTTTAACAAAACCTTCGCAGAGTTGGCATCTAAGAAGCCACCAGATTCAATGTGGCAGTACCGAGAGGATACAGTTTTTACGACATGGGAAATGTCCTTCATCGCGCTCGGACCAGGCGGCCAGGCGCTATTAAATCTGTGTGCATTCTTTGACAATGAAGACATCCCCGAAGAACTTTTACCGCCTGATATATTAAAAGAAAGGTTTGGAATTGGTAATTGAATCTTTTGATCTTATCCAAAATCGAGAATCCATTCTGACCATTAATACGCCAGACTCGGTAGAAGACAGCATCCTGGATGTGTTTTCGCTTTCACTAGCCAAGCGTAAGCACTCTGCCAATGGCTTTTGGATTCACCCTGTGGTACACACCTGGTCTCGCGAAAGACTGTCCGGGGACGTAAAGGCCAAAGGAGCATCAGATGCTCTTTCTCTACTTGCTGTTGCACTAAGATACCGTAACATCAAGCCATATATTAATTGGATGCGAGAGATAAAACTCATGCCTCACATGCATCTTTGGATATATCACGTCTACTGCTTAGGGGAAATCGTAACGGAGAAAATACTCGGTGACATTGAAACAGTGGCAGGAGTTTTGTACTTGCACGGTCATTTCCCTCACACTGACAGACTTTTACGATGGAGTCTTGCACAAAAGGAAAAACACCTAGGCATAAACCACCCTTCAACGCTGCGCACCATTAAAAATGAGGCGTTGGTATTATTCGAGCAAGCGAAGTATGAGGAATCATTGGAGTTGTATCGACGGCTAATGGCCGTATCCCCTGGATCGTAACTTTCGATTACCGGACCGTTTGGGCCATGGCAACGGGCTTCCCCCACACTGAAACCACGGTGATGCAACTAAAATATGGAATGATGACCTGAGACTTTGTAAAGCTATTTAATTGTATTATAGGTGTATTCTGGCAAGTTCTAGGGAATCTGCTGCACTGAGGGAGTAATAAATAGAGCTGCTCTTGTAAGGGTATAATCCTCAGATTTGTACTTCAAAAAACCAGAAATGTCAACCAGAATACTGCGACCACGGGACCCCAACACCTCCTACCGACTTGTACCTCTCGAAGAGGATGCAGAAGCCACTGCTGGTGCACTTCCTTTATCAACAATATCTAAGGACCATGGAAAATCGAAAAAACGTCGAATCACAGAAAATCACTCGCCCACCCCCGCGGACCCACAAATCCAGTTCCCCACACCTCAGATCTTTCAGGACCCTCCTACCTTCTACCCTATCATCCCAAGGTATCACCCACATGCTGCTTACAATACCCTGCCATCCAAGATCCGTTATCAGCATACAGTAGAACCCTTCGAGATTTTAAGTCTATTTTTGACAGAATCACTATTGGAGGATATGGCAGCCCACAGCAATGTGTATGCTGCTGTTAAAGCCAGTGAACGACAGCTGGAGGGTGGTAGGAAGTGGAAGGAGGTCTCCGCATCAGAACTAGGAGTTTGGTTGGGGATTGTGTTGTATATGGGGGTACATAATTCCCCTGCAGTGAGGGACTACTGGAGGCATGATGGACTAAATCCTACACACCCAATTTGCGAGTACATGGGCCAAACACGATTTGAGGAGATCAAAAGATACTTCCATGTATCCTCCCCCGATCTCCCTAAGATAGCACCAACAGGAAGGCGACTATGGCACAATAAGGTCGACATCATTTTGGACCAACTTCGGGATAGTTCCCAGCGATACCGCATGCCTTCAACACATATTTCCTTGGATGAATGTATGATGAGAGCTACTGGACGGTCCCCTGATACGTACAAGATGCCAAGCAAGCCTATCGAACAAGGATTTAAGTTTCACTGCCTTGCTGACCACGGTTACATCTGGGATTTCCATCCAACCTCAAACCAGGCTGGGCCTGATCCTGTTCCATCAACCGATGGCTTGACTGCAACAGGAGAAGTTGTATACCATCTCTTACGGAAGCTCCCCAGTACTATGCACTGGATAGTCTACCTGGATAACTTTTATACCACAGTTCCATTGTTGGGAAGATTGCGTCATGATTTGCACATGGGGGCATGTGGAACAGCACGCCCTTCTTCAGCTGGATTTCCACCAGAACTCAAAATTCCGAAACAAGATGTTGGAAAATATGAGTACCATGCCTTGAAAGTACTCGCTGTTAAGGACAGCCTGTTTGGCCAGCTGGTTGGCGCACATTTGTGGTTTGATAATGCACCAGTTACAATTCTCAGTACTGTACATGACTTTGAATCTCAGCAAGAAAGGCGAAGAAAGCGGCCAGGGAAGAAGAGCACCAATGCGAAGAAGGCCCGGGAGGCCTTCGGTGATTTGCAGGAGAAAGACATGATGATTCCTCTCTGCATTGATGACTACAATCACAACATGGGTGGTGTAGATATAGCAGATCAACTGCGCAGCTACTATGATACTCAGCTCACCTCCTTTCGTACATGGTGGCCTATGCTCTTCTGGGCATATGATACCATGGTCACCAATGCCTATTTCATCTACCGCGATATGCCTCAGAGTTCTAACACCATCACACATAAGGAGTTTCGCCTGCAGTGTGCATGGGGGTTGATCCTGGCTGGGTCCGGACCAATTTCCACCTCACAGATTGTACGGTCCACTAAGGCCAAATCCACTCGGTCAAACGTTAAAGAGGATACTTCTTTACCCCTAGACCGAAGCTGTGACTGTGGGCACCTTCCAGTCCATCTTGAGGAGGGAAAGCGATTGGGGTGTTGGCTTTGCCGCTGGAAGCAGAGAAATAGTCCCACAAAAAATACGAAATCTCCACCCAAAACCCGCTGGGCTTGTGCCCAATGCAACCAGCCACTGTGTCTCAATGATGAAAGGAATTGTTTTGTTGAGTTTCATCAGCTGTAAAGGGGTGGGGTGGGTGGTGGTGCAGGGAAAGGGGGAGGGGTGGTAGCTGGAGGGGGCGGATTTTGGAGGGGCAGCTGGGTTTACAAAGCCACACCTGATGTAATTTACAATTCGTTTGCATAGAAAGTTATATTTGCTACTAGAGAAGACATTATCAAAAGGAGAGCCTCTGGCGGTCTTTTTTGGGGCGTGGTTGTGGTGGTTGCGCAGGCGGACCGTATGGTCCGGGAACCGGTTACGATCCAGGGGATACGAGCAAACCCAAAGCCAAGACTCCAATCCGACGCTAGACACGGCGAACAGCATGGCTGCAATACTTGCGCATCAGGGGAAGTATGACGAGGCACTAGAGCGATTTCAATGTTATTGGCCAAGAGAGAGCAGACCCTGGGAAAAGACAACATATCGACCCTAGCAACTATTCATAACATAGCGCTTGTATTCTCCCAACAAGGAAAGCCCGAAGAAGCGCTTCAGTGGTATCAGCGGGCACTTTCCGAGACAGAGATGGCTCTGGGCAAGAAGCACCCCTTAACGCTGGTTACCATGAAAAATATAGCTGTGGTTTTGTCGGAGCAGGGGAAGCACGACGAGGCACTGGAGTGGCATTTACGTGTACTACCCGAGTACGAGAGGGTTCTAGGCAAGGAACATCCGTTAACACTAGATACCGTCAGCAATGTGGCTGCGGTGTTCTCTCGGCAACAGAAGTATGAAGACGCACTGGAGTGGCATCGACGGGCACTGGCGGGGTATCAAAAGGCTATCAATATTTTGCATCCGATCACTCATGAGTCAAGAAGACGAGTACAGGAGGTAGGGCTGATATCTCTGCGAATCATGATGCTTTGACATGCTTGTTCCACCTTCTAACCACGTATCTGCGTTTAGCTCATCGCGGGTCGATCGATAGCTTTGGGTCGTGTAACCGGTGCTCTCCGGAGCAAGTTATAAGGACCGTCAAGAATGTTTTTTTTATCGCTCAAACTTTGTCGCTTTGTTAAAAAGTGCTATGTTAATTCGTATTTTATTTATCTTTCTATTCACGATCATCCCGCTGCTCACACAGCTAGTACATGTGGGCCTCATTTTGTGCAATGAATAATTGAATTCTACAAAGTGAGATTCGGCCGATGTGTATGAGAGGCTATCATCAACGGTGGGTGGCGGAAAGACAAATAAAATTATATATGTTTTGAGCTTGGAAGACGTCAAGTCCTTGTCTGAAATTAAGCTGTGAACGTTATCAGGGTGTGAGGTGTGCGCTAGCGTAACCTAGGTCGCTTGGTCCGCTCCCTCTTTACCGGATTAGGGGAAAATACCTAACGAACGACAAGTAGGGTTATCCTGTTATATCCTTTGTAGAGTGTTTAGGCTACTTAATTTCATTCCCAACGACCCGACATCGCAACTGAGTGTTCTGTTTAATTTCTCATGACGGAAAGTCAAAAAATACCGTGTGAACCTGCACGATACACCCCGAGCCGGGATTTTAGATAACTATCCATTGTACCAAGCAACTGGTATACCATCGACTACCGACTATGACAAATGTATCTCCTCGGGCTTCCATCTGATATCCGACAAGTTGGTAGAAAAAGAATCTAATCTTATCTATCTACCTATACTCATACTAGGTATGGTGGTGGCTTTGCCGCCCCCTAATCACATCCAGCCAGCAGAGAACCAGCCTATTCTGAACGTCTCCAGCCAGCAGAGAGCCAGCCCACCCAGATCTCGTCCAGTATGAGAGCCAGCCCATCCAGATTGTGTCCAACCAGCCAAGAGCCAGATCTCCTGCAGCCAGGCAAGAGTCAGCCCATCCAAATCGTATAGTGAGCCGAAAGTAAGCCCATCTTGATTGTCTCCCATTAGCTGTAAGCTAGCCCATCCAGATCATGTCCAGCCAGCCAAAAGCCAGCCTGTTTTGATTATCTCCAGCCAGCCGAGAGCCAGCCCATCCAGAGTGTATCCAGCAAGTCAAGAGCACATCGGAGTGAGTATATCAGGGTTATTCAGATCATCTCGAGCTGGCCAAGAGCCAGCTCGTCTCGACCATATCCAGCCAGAAGTGAGCCAGTAGAGAGCCAGCCCGTCCGGATCACATCCAATTAGCCGAGAGCCAGCCAGCCCAAATCGTATCCAGCGAGCCGAAAGTCAGCCTATTTCCATTGTCTCCAGTCGGCAGATAGCGAGTCCATTCAGATCACGTCAAGACAGCCGAGAGCCAGCCTGTCAAAATCATATCTAGCCAGCAGTGAGCCAGACTATTCCGAGCGTCTCCAGCCAGCTGAGAGCATGCCCTTCCAGAGATTGTTCATCCAGACCGTCCAGATCACGTCAAACCACCTGACAGCCAGCCTATCCAGAACACATCAATCCAGCCCCCCAGTTCGCGACCAGCCAACCTGCCTAGATCGTCTCCAGCATTTCAGGAGCCAGCCCATCCAGATCGCGTCTAGCCAGCTCAGATTGCTGACCAATAGCAGTTGTGGAAGCCACACTCAAGCAATGCGCCATGGTTCACTAATCATTCATGACCAATCAGAAGCGAAAAAGACCATCTGCCAACCACAATAAGATGGTACATACCACTATCAACCAATGAGGATACTTCGAGCGGACAGACTTGGTGTACATGAACGTCTATAAAAATAATAATTAGCATCACTTCGCTTGCACTACCGTACAGACTTACCCCAGCCTATCCAACTGATTGACCCTTAGAATTCCCAGCCATAAGGATTGCCAGAATCTTGCATTTGATTTGGCTCCAAACCAGTGAAGTCAACTGTCCTGCCCATGTTATTTTAAGGTTGGATAGCCCAGATGGGATTACTATACATGCAATACAGGCGAAAGTCTTGGCGAAAACAGAAACGGCGAAATAAGTCGACAACCATGATAGTAATCGACAAGCGGACACTGGAAATCGACTTTTAGTATCGAATTGACCCCGGAACAGCACTCCCAGCACCGCTGGACCATGAGAGGAGGTTGGATCAGACAACAAACTGTGGTGATTGCGCATCACAAACATGGTCACAAAGGATCTGGTGGAGACAGTACCAGGGCAGAGGCAACGAGAGACCCACAATGGACTGGAGGCCTCGAAACATGCAGATGCAGGTAGGATAGCGAAACAAGAGTGAGAACCGAAGCAGCGGCAAGCAGAACTGCATCTGAAACAGTAGTAGCAGCCGACAAAGCTGACTATGCTGACCCTAATTTCGGCCTCGATCTCTGCCCCGACTCCAACCCCAACCCCATCTCCAGCACCAGCACTGACAACAAAGCCAATACCGACTATACGGTGGGAGCCAGTCCCACCGCATAATCAGCAGAAAGCTCCGACAGCCAATGCCATCACGTCTGAGGGACGGATTCCTGGCAGGCCAGCCCCAGCTCCAGCCCCGACAAATAGTTTGAACATGGCAGACAGACACCTGATCCTAAGCAGAGACAAGAGCGTCCCCCTGCCCAATATGATGGACGAAGAAGTCGCATCTGCTGTTACACCTCACAAGCTGTACATCCCCAAAGGCCATCGGAGTGGGGTCACCTACGATCACTCGATGATAGACGCATCGTTATAGTACAAGCGTCATCCCTGGACGTCATCGAAACTACAGAGAATATTACTCACACCCAATGAAATCAGATGAGCTGTCATGCAGTCAACCACACCACTGATAAGAAGTTATAAGTGGTTATTGGGACGATGCCTTGCCAGCTCATGCCATTGATAGTGCGAAGACAGCTGAGAGGCCGTAGATACGAAAGCACCTGCATTTGTAGCGTAGCAAACGAAACCTCTATGTCCCTCACGATCAAAACGATACCCTTCGCATGGAAGCAAAGAGAACGAAAGGATACGATAGGTCTGGACCACAGAAGTCTGAAGGACTGATGCCAGTAGGGGTTCTATTCGTCTGAGTTAGAGATCTGAGCGGAAAGATGCAGATGGTCTGAAAGAGCGCTGAAAGGGCTGGACGGGCATTGGAGCGAAGGGGAGGTTAGGTAGAGGAGCTCATGAGAAATACGTAGATAGCAGTAATTGTTAGAGCGAGAGGATAGAGGTATAAATTCCTCTAGAATCTTCGAGGGTAGAAGGGCAAGCTTCAGGACGAGGAGAACAATCGTTAACAATATACGCATTGGAAAGCCAAACATCTTCGTCTTGAATCTTATTTATTAGTGACTTTCACATCCTGAGCGAAACTCCATAACCTCCATCGCAAGCAAGTCCTGAAAGCAGTAAGGATATTGCTTGTACTGGTAAACCTGGAGTGCCACTCCCGGTGTTACATTACATTGATAGCAAAGAAACATTTCTGTTGAAGACATCTTTCTACCCTCCAAGCGGTCAAAGGTTCTTGACACTTATGCGCTTACATATACCAGATATTGGCTGCCACATCTCGCAGGGAGAGTGCTAGTATCACGAAATAGATTTCGATCTCATTAGCAGCTGGGAGAAGACATCTCTCCTTAAGGGAAGCTACCACTGTGAGCTGGTGCGTGAAGAAGATTACATCCAATTAGCATTGGCAGTTACCATTCATCGATCGAAAACCGAAGCATTATACCGAGCACAACTCTGAAAACCGCAATCCCTCGCATACCAAAAGATAGTCATCTTGCTAGCCCTGATCGGAACCATTGTCCTCCCAGATCTGTGAATGCCCCATTCACCAGACTACGAACCCTCGTTACAGTTACAACAGGAAGCTGGTGCTAGGTTCCTTTTGATTGGCGATTTAGTTCCCTTCTTCGGAACATGGAGCGTCTACAGCAGCATCTTTACATGACAAATCTGGGTCGTACTCTGAGCAATGACAGACTCTGGATCTGATACAATGATGGGGGAGGCAGTGACATTGGTGCGAAGGGAAAGTGTGTTGGTGGTAGCAGGTGATAAGGGAAAAGAAGTAGTTCGCTATGAGCCTATTGTGAGGAATGATATTCCTGAATGGGTAGTCTCTTTGATAAACAGCATCAAAGCAGAGTTGAATTGAATGGATGCACTGATTACCCAAACTCAATGAAGCAACATCAAGATCAGAGAAGCATTGCCAGAGTTGGTCAGAGCATATGAAGTCCTGATATTTAGGCAAAACGAGATCTACGATGCTGTGACCTCAGGAGTTGATAACATGCAAAAAGCGCAGCTGGAATACTACTCAGACATCATTGCCCAGTCACAAGTATTATCGGCCAATGTCAGCGCTGCTATTGCCATTGCAAATGCACAGTCTTCCGAATCTTATGAGGAACTACGTCTGGCCCTTGGGAAACAGATATATGCCTCATCGGTAGCGTGGACCACTATCTCTGGCATACTGGAAAAGAGGGACGGAGCCCAAGAGAGGCTTGCCCTCCAAGTACATACACAGTCAGAAGAACTTATCAGTGTCAAGCGGAAGGCCAAAGAAGAGGCCAAGAGGGTCACAGAACTCAAGAAGAAGGCTGATGCTGAGAAGAAGCAGAGAGAAAGCGATATAAGGAAGACTCGAAAAGCCATGGAGAAAGAATTCTGAGAATTCACAAGAATCCTCATGACTAGGCTATTGGACCAAACCACCAAGAAATCCATCAAGTCCCTAGCAAGGTCTGTCCTTGAATATCAAGAAGGAGATATCAAACCAAGTGATGAAGGATTCCGCCTTCGTTACTGTATAGGTACCAAAGGAGAAGGATATTGGGTTAAAGAAGCCATTACTCCGGACCTTGAAGGAGTCCCACCACCACAAGGAGGTTCTGGTTCGGAATCTGGCCTCTCTGGCTCTGAAGATGAAGAAGGAGGTGGAGGTGGTGATGGTAGAGGTGGAGGTGGAGGTGGAGGTGGAGGTGGTGGAGGAGGAGGGGGAGGCGGAAGCGGAGGAAGCAATGCAGGAAGTTTACATCCAAGTCAGATACCCCTACCTCCTTCTGATAGCACACATTATAGTATGCCACCTCCCAATCCTCACCTACCAGCCAGATAGTCAAAGAAAGGCAAAATGAAAATGCCTCCAGTCTTCAAAGGGGATAAGAAGGATCCCAAGGAAATTTATCGAAGATGGATTCGATTAGTAGAACGTTATCTACAGTACTTCCGTGACGAATTCCATGATTATATTGACAAGATCATATGAGTTGGAGGCGTATTGGAAGAAAAGGCTCTAGCCTGGTATGATAACTGCGAAGAAGATATGAAACAGTTCTTCCAGGTTGATAACTGAAAGTCTTTCACCCGTACGATGGAAGAGAGATTTGTCGATAAGCAAGAGGAAGAGAAGTCACTGCGAAAGATGAATGATCTGAAATACACTGGAGATATTGGGGACTACCTGACGAAGATGGAAACCCTCAACATTCGAGTATATCTCAGTGGAACCTCTTACATCCATTCCCTTAAACAAGGAATGAATGAGGAAATTCTGGATTGAATGTGAACTGCAGAGGTACCACCCAAGGATGACACAGCCTTCATAGAATTAATGAGGTGAGTGGGTATATAATACGAAGATCGGTTGGCCGAAAAGAATTGGTCTCATCAGAATCGTGACAACTTCCAAGGCAAGAAGGGAAACAAGCGGAAAAGAGATGAGAACCAGGGGCAAGATGAGAACCAAGAAAAGAAGCCAGAAAAGGACAAAAGTTCTGACCCCAAGAAACCTCGAACAGATAAGAAGGGATCAAAGCCTATTCACTCTGATAAGGCTGAAGCCCTTAAGGGTATTCCTGAAAGTTAGCTAGAAGCAAGAGGCAAACGCAACGAATGCAAGCGTTGTAGATCCTCGGAACATGATCAATGGTTCTTCTGGAAGAATCCCATCAAAGCTTCGTCTAGCAAAAAGAACAAGAAGTCCAAGGACAAGCAGGAAGCTCCGAAGCAGGAGACTACAGTTTCCAGTTCGAAGGTCAGACCAAGGAACTTGGCTGACAGGATCACAGCATCTGCAACTCACACACCCTTGAGGACGTTGTATGAGGTAGATTCTGATGGTATGGAAATTGACGATTGAGAGATGCTGGGTTTCTTATGTCTTTTCTTAGGTATAGGATTGCAATCTTTCCTTTGGGTATAGACACCCACAGACTGTTATATCTTGAGTTTAGTTATAATGAGAAACAATTTCTTTCTATATAAAAAGGGTACCTGAGGATGAGATCAGTACTCAAAATATGCTGGTTATATAGTACCCAAGTGCAAACATATGACTACCCCATTATGAAATCAATAAACATCCCTACGCCATAACTATCACTAGATCCACAACCCATTGCGGCTGGAGCTGTGTCGAAAGGCAGTTCATCATGGTGTCTACACGAAAAGATAGAAAGCTCAAGGCCTCGGCCGAAGCATCACAACCTCAACTCAAAAAGTGAAACAGTTACCCCCAGAACCAAAGACTGGTTCAAGACCCACAGTACACATGTTTGCATCATTCAAGGACAAGAAGAATTTCCTGGTCAGGGTCCTTTTGAATACAGGGTGTGATACACCTATGATGTCAAAGCAGTGGGCCGAGACTAATGGCGTTCCATTGGTTACTTGAACAGAACCAATGTCAGTTGAGAACCTCAATGGCGAGATTGTATAAGGAGCTGGAGAGCAGTATACCTTTCCAGTTACTCTTCAGTACGAAAACCATAATACCAAAGAAACCTTCGAAATCGGACCTATGGAATCAGCAACTGATATCATGTTACCTTACTGGTGGATCGTCAAGTGTGGAGCACTTAGAGGAAACACTGAAGAAGGTGATAAGCTCCAATTCACATCTAAGCATTGCCATCAGCATTGTACAAAGGCAGAAGTCAGCTGCTTTTCGATTGAAAATGACGATAGCATCCTCAAGTCTGATACAGATCAATGATGGATTGGAGTAATTGGGTCTATGCATATAAATGCAGCAGGTGAAATGGAAATCGATTGGGTCAAGTGAATTCCATGGCAGTATCAAGACCTTCACTCAGTTTATAATGGGGAAACTGCCAACACTCTACTGTTACATCGATCATTTGACCATGCAATAGACATAAAGAATGGGGAGCAGCCTCCATGGGGTCCCATCTATGCTCTTTCTGAAAAAGAACTTTCATTCCTTAAGGAGTATGTAAAGAAAATGTTCGATTCTGACAAGATCCGTCCAAGTAAGTCACCAGCCGGAGTACCAATACGCTTCATCCCAAAGCCTCATGGAAGGGGTTTAAGATTGTGTGTGGATTAGAGAAGACTCAACTGCATTACGATTATGAATCGGTATCCTTTGCCACTTATGAACAAACTTAGGGACAGAGTTACTGGCTCGAAGCTTTTTACAAAGATTGACCTAAAGGCTGGTTACAATCTCATTCGAATAAAGCCTGATGATGAATGGAAAACAGCATTTCGTATAAGATATGGACACTATGAATATTTGGTTAGGCCCTTTGGATTGGAAAACGCGCCAGACTCATTCCAACATATGATGAACGAGATCCTGAGAGATCTAATCGATCATGGAGTTGGGGTTTATATAGAAGATATCCTCATCTATACCAAGGATGAAGAAGAGCATGTACGATTGACAAGAGAAGTCCTTCGTAGATTACAGGAAAACAACTTGCCAATAGCACCAGATAAGTGCGAATGGTACCAGAAACAAGTTGAATTCCTTGGTTATATCATATCGGGAGAAGGTATCAGCATAGCAGAGGACAAGGTTGATACTATCCTGAAATGGGAAACGCCGGACTCAGTCAAGGACGTTCTGTCATTCTTAGGATTTGCCAATTTCTACCAACGCTTTATTAAGGACTTTTTGAGGATCTGCAGACAATTGACAGACCTAACCAGAGAAACTGGTGAACGGTTCGAGTGGAAGGCAAACCCACGCTGTCAACAGTCTTTCAATTTGTTAAAGAAGTGTTTTACTGAGGCACCAATCCTTCGTCACTTTGAACCTGAACATCCTGTGGTTATTGAGACTGATGGCAGTGACTTCGCTATCGGCACTGTCCTTTCCCAAGTGATTGATAGACGATTACACCCTGTGGCCTACCACTCTCGCAAGATGGATAAGGCAGAGATTAACTATGAGATTCATGATAAGGAGATTCTAGCAATAGTATCTGCCTTTAAGGAATGGAGATATTATCTCAAAGGTGCAGCCTATCTAATCAGTGTATTTACCGATCACAAGAATCTTGAGTACTTCACCACTACCAAGATACTGAATCGGAGACAAGCTCGGTGGGCACAGGAACTAGCTGGTTTTGATTTCAAGATATTCAAACATCCAGACAGTACCAAAGGGAAACCTGACGCATTATTTAGGCGTTCGGAGTACCGCCCTAAAATAGGCAGAGGTAGTATTGAAGAAAACGAAAATCAACCAATACACCATGTTTTAAGACCTGATCAGTTGGAAAACATCTGAAGGAGAAACAGTGTGGGTAACAGCAGCGAAGCTACGAGGCGAACAGATAATGATTTCTTCTCCTAAGTCGAGGTCAATCCCAGTAGTCAAGTTCAATTCTTGGATAGTAGAAGCAGTGGTAGGTGCTGCAAATAACGACGCTGCATGGCAGGAAGTATACGTTAGAGCAATGGAAGGAAGCTCAAGCCCTGACATTGCTTTCGAGAACGAAGCCCTTTATTATAAAGGCAGTCTGCAGATTCCAGACAACCTACAGTTACAAAAGCAAATACTCGAAGCAGAACACGATTGGAAGGTAGCAGGCCATATGGGACAGGACAAGACAATTGAGTTGGTTTGAAGGAACTCCTTTTGGCCAGAGATGGAGATATTCATTGAAGACTATGTCCGCCCATGCCCTGAATGCCAGAAGAACAAAGCAGCTCGTCACGCTCGCCACGGACTTCTACAACCTCTTGAATTAGCATACCATCCATGGGATTCAATCTCTATGGATTTCATCATCGACTTACCTGTATCTGATAGTTGTTCAACGGTCTGGGTTATCGTTGATGGGTTCACAAAGATGGCAGATTTTATATCACTGAAGGATGGCGAAAAGAAAGCCACAGACCTGATCAAAATCTTCCTGAAAGAAGTCTGGAGATTCCATGGTCTGCCATTGAATATAGTGTCAGACAGAGATTCCAGGTTCACTTCTGCATTCTGGTCTTCCTCGGTTGAAGCTCTGGATATTCCATTAATGATGTCTTTACCATTTCATCCACAAACTGATGGCCAAACATACAGAGTAAACCAGACGCTAGAATGCTACCTGAGGAACTACTGCAACTACAAACAGGATAACTGGTCTGAGATGTTGCCAATGGCAGAGTATGCCTACATCAACTCACTTACCACTGCGACTGGCATGTCACCTTTCTTTGCGAATTATGGGTTCGATCATCGAACGAATTGACCCGTTGAAGCTGAAGCAAAGAATCCGGCATCAAGAAACTATGTTCATTGGATGTCAAGTGTGCATGATCTGTGTTGAAAAGGTTTAGAGAAGGTACAAGAAACAATGGGGAGGTACCATGACAAGCATGCTAAGGAACCTTCGAAGCATTCGGTTGGTGATCTCGTAATGCTAAATGGAAAGAACCTAAAGACTAGATGCCAATCTAGAAAGCTAGATGCAAAGCTACATGGTCCTTTCAAGGTGCTAAAAGAACTCTCACCCACTGCATTAAAGCTTGAATTGCCTAAGGGTTGGCGAATCCATAATGCTTTCCATGTCTCTCTCATTGAACCCTATCGAACAGCCATTGTTCCCATCAGACCTGCACCTGAGCTTACTACCAGCGAAGGAAACGAACTAGGTTATAATGTACAAGGCTTTGAATATGAAACGGGCTATGAGGTTGAAGAGATCATGGGCAGCCAGTATAGCAAGGAACGAAATAAGGTGCTATACCTGGTCAAATGGAAAGGATATCCAGATGAATCAGATTGGACTGAGGAACCTTATGAGAACTTTGATGACAAAGGGTTGTTGAAGGATTATCATAAGCAGAATCCCCAGGCAGCTAAGGACAAGAGGTTGTGCTAGTACCTTTTCCCCACGAAGGGTTTTTAATGGATAGCAAGACACCTAGGAAAAGGAATTGGTTTTTGGGTACAAGGGATCATATATTTACCAAAGAGGAAAGGAGGAACTTTGGGTTTTGGGCACAAGAGGACATTTTTACCAAAGGCAACAAAGAGCAGATTAGTATCATCGTTCAGAGACGAACTCTGTAAGGAGGGGGGTAGTGTTGCACCTCACAAGCTGTACATCACCAACGGCCATCGGAGCGGGGTCACCTCCTATCACTCAATGATAGCCGCATCAGGATAGTTCAAGCGTCATGCCTGGATGTCATCGAAACTACACAGAATATAACTCACACCCAATGAAATCAGATGAGCTGTAATGCAGTCAACCACACCACTGATAAGAAATTAGAAGTGGTTATTGGGACTATGCCTTGCCAGCTCATACCATCGATAGTGAGAAGATAGCTGAGAAGCTGTAGATTCGAAAGAACCTGTGTTTGTAGCATTGCAAACGAAGCCACTATGTCCCTTACGATCAGAAGGATACCATTCGCCTGGAAGCAAAGAGAATGAAAGGATACGATAGGTCCGGAGCACAGATGTCCGAAGGACTGATATCAGTAGAGATTCAATTCTTCTGAGCTAGAGATCTCAGCGGAAAGATGCGGAAGGTCCAAAAGAGCGTTAAAAGGGCAGGAAGGGCATTGGAGGGAAGGGGAGGGTAGGTAGAGGAGCTCATGAGAAAAGCGTAGATAGAAGTAATTGTTAGAGCGAGAGGATAGAGGTATAAAGACCTCTAGAATCTTCGAGGGTAGAAGGGCAAGCTTCAGGACGAGAAGAACAAGCCTTAACAATATTCGCATTGGAAAGCCAAACATGTTTGTCTTGAATCTTATCTATTAGTAACTTTCATATCCTGAGCGAAACTCCATAACCCCCATCGCAAGCAAGTCCTGAAAGCAGTAAGGATACTACTTGTACTGGTAAACCTGAAGTGCCGCTCCCGGTATTACATCTGCAATCAATAGGGTGCTGTTCTGGCTGCAAGGTCCGGCCCACATCCGGATCAAGAATGCAGTTAGAACTGCCAAGGGTACAATTACTGCAATCACGCACCAGAATACAACAGAGGAGAGGGCTCTCCTGTACCGAGATGTCATCATCAACGCAGCAAGGTCATTGGACAAAAGAATTATTGATGTGGAGCAGAATGCATCGTGGGAGAGGCTGAAGATCCATGCTGTCCCACTAGTGAGATACATGGGGAGAGGCACCGAAGATCTACAGAAGATGAGAGAAGAAATACAAGCGAAGATTGAAGGTGTCACTGTCCCTGCACAAGTGATGTTCGAAATCCGCTCAACCCCGCACCTGAGTCTGCCGGATGATAGGGTGGCCAATACCGATGTTAGAGCGGCCAATATGGTCTTGTCATTCTGTATATAGAGAGACCACTAGAGTAGAGAAAATGGTTTCGCTTTTAGACCTGCTTACAGTACCCGCTACCATTTATGAGCCAGGACTGCGCAAGCTGTGAGTTAGTCAAAGACTTTCACTCCCGTCTATGAAGTTTCTTCTCCAGGAACTTCCGGTTTATTTTCTAAGGTCCACACCAGACCTTCCGAGAGTCCGCTAGCCACCACAGTGGCATGCACGAAACTTATCCTTACAAAGTCTTGGCGAAAACAGAAAAGGCGATACAAGTCAAAAACCACGATAGCAATCGACAAACAGACACCGGCAATTGACTTTTAGTATTGAATTGACCCCGGCGCGGCACTCCCAGCACCTCTGGACCGCCAGAAGAGGTAGGAAACTCACAGCAGCAGAGCGCGCACTTGACGGACGCGACGCGATGACCGAAGACCCAGTGACAATGGCGACTACGAGAGGTGAGAGCCCTACTGGAGGCACAATTGATGAGCTAGCGAGTGTGGAAGTTAGGAATATGAAGATGGGAGAAGTAGGACAGACAAATGGCTCGGTGGGCGATGTGTTGGGAGAGGTATGTGTTATCACAGAAGGCATGACCCTGAACGAGCCTCCAATGCAAAACAAAAATTGCAAACGGTTGAGAAGTGAGACTCTGGAGCCTCCGAGCGTACCAGAGAACTGGAGACGCCGGATGGAAAGTACCATCTGGTAGTAGGTACGTGAAGGAGCGCAACTGCACCGAACTGTCGAGAACATGGTAAGAGGACTGGAGGCACATGCAGCCCCCCAGGAGGTGCAATGGTTCGGCATGAGAGCGTGGTTAGAAGAGAGAGAGAGGGCAAGTGGGATACCCGCTATTAGGACGATGTACTGTGGGGGACAGGAATCACAAACATGGTTTCGAAGGTTCTGGCGGAAACGGCACCAGGCCAGAAGAAACGAGAGGCCGACAACGGACTGGAGGCCTCGAAACACGCAGGTACATACATGATAGCGCAATAAGAGTGAGAGACGAAGCAGCGACAAGCCCAACTGCAATCGAAATCGCATCAGCAGCCGACGATGCCAACCCCAACTTCGGCCTCAGCCTCAACCCTGACTCCGACTCCAACCCTGGCGCCGGCACCAACAGTGAAGCCAACAGTGATGAGACGGTGGGAGACAGTCCCACCACATAACGAGCAGAAAGCTGTGACCGTCAAGGCCGTCACGTCTGAGAGAGCGATCACGAGCAGGCCAGCTCCACCCCCAGCCCTTACAAATGGTTCGAGCATGGCAGACAGGTGTCTGATCCTAAGAAGAGACGAGACCGTGCCGCTGTCCAACAAGATAGACGAAGAAGTCACATCTGCAATCAACAGGGCGCTGTTCCGGCAGCAAGCCTCAGCCCACATCCGAATCATGAACGCACAGAGAAATGCCAAGGGTGCAATGACTGCAATCATGCAACGGAACGCCACAGCGGAGATGGCACTCCTGTACCGAGACGTCATTATCAATGCAGCAAGGTCGGTGGATAAAGGGATCATTGATGTGGAGGGGAACGAATCGTGGGAGAGACTGAAGATCCATGCTGTTCCGCTGGTGAAATACATGGGCAGAGGCACCCAAGGCCTACAAAAGATGAGAGAAGAAATCCAGGCCGAGAACGAAGGAGTCACGGTCCCTGCACAGGGGTGATGGCTATTTAACCCTCGCTCGATTAGGGAGTGACAGCAAATTGGAGAGATAAAGGCATCATCGGTGGCCTTGTTTGTGAAGGGGGTGAGAGTAGCCAGGAGACTAGTCGAGAAAGGGGTAATCGCTGCAGGAGTAAGATACAAGGTCGAACTGTACACGGGCACAGGCCCGGACAGCATGAGCGAGCTTTGCTGCGGATGGGACAATATCAAGAGCAAGTGCGGTGGCAGTCCGCCTAGGTGTGGCTACTGCTCAGGGCCGCACCGGACAAGCGAGCATCAGTGCAACGTTGTGGGATGCACTTCACAGAAAGGTGCACTCTGCAGTCACACCCAAGAGAAATGCCCAAACTGCAAAGGGACCCATATCGCATTTAGTGGAAGGTGTCCAAAGAAGAATGAAATTATCATAGTGGCCCGAGACAATGGAAGAAGACAACCGGCCAAACATCGAATAAGAGGAGCCACAGGAGAAAAGACAGTGGCACTCGGCACCAGGTAGATGATACATACCGGAGGCCAATCAGGGGAGCCTCCGGTCGAGGGTGAGGAAAGAACCGGGGAGAAGAAGGTTGTGTAGGAAGAGAGGGACGTGACCATGGCCGAGACCGCAGTAGAGGCCGAAATGGGAGCCATCGCTTCCGATGATTAGAGCAATTCAGCATAACTGCGGCAGGTCGTATGTGTGGACCATGTCGGCGCTAGAGACAGCAGTCGAACGGAAAGCAGATGTGATATGTGTACAAGAGCTGCCAGACGAAAGAGGAGGAATCGGAATCAGCCACCTGGCATATGAAATTAGAAAAAGAAATAGAGTCTGGACGGCAGTGCATAAGGGGAGCGTCCTTGCAACCGATGAACGGACAGACCTGAGCAGGGGTGTGAACGACGATGTGATTGTAATTGATGTGAGAAGAAGAGGGGACAAGATGACGAGAATCATAAACGTTTACGACCACAAAGACACCCAAACGGGAGAGAGGCCAGTGAGAAAGCTAAACTGGCAGCGCATCATTCGACCGGGGGGTGGCAAAGTGCTCGCAGGCGACATTAACGCCCACAGTCAGTGCTGGGACCTGAGATGCGCGGAACGGAGGGACGCCACGTACTGGGAGGAGATCATAGACGCGGATGAGATGGAGATCCGAAATAATGGCCGGCCCACTCACTATTGGATGAGGAACAGCAATGAGGGCGCTGCTGTCATAGACTTAATCCTGGCCAATCGACTAATTGCAAAATGGTAGATCTTGGAGAAGAGCCATGCCACAGGTTCCGACCATGAGGTGATAGAGTGGGAGGTGGACAGGGGGAAGCAGGAAGAAGTGGGTGGAACACAAGTCATAGGGTGGAATCTTGCTGCTATGTTGGAGGAGGATGAGGAGGCGGTGGAGAAAGCTTCGAAGGAACTAGAGATGGAGAGAGACCACCTAGACGATGGTTGCACTGGGAATAAGGTCGAGCGGTAGGCAGAATGGTGCAAGGAGGTACTGAGCAAAGTGCTGGACGTCACGGCGAAGAAAATAGGATTTGTGCTTGATCTAAGAGATGGTGGAACAGTGAGATTGAAGAGATGAGAAGCGCACTCGGGAGAGAGAAGAGAAGGGGATAAAGGTCAGATGCGGCTGCATGGGTGAAAGCAGACCTGCAAAAGTCGATTCGGTAGTCGAAGAGCCGGATGTGGAACGACTACTTACAGAACCTAAGAGGTGGTGAGATTTGGAGGGCTGAGAAGTTCATCAGCCCTCGTGCGGGGGCAACCGTGGAGGCTTTGACTGATAGAGAGGGAAAGCAAGCAAGCTCTATCAATGAAAAGGAGGAGGTGCTCAGACGAGAGTCCTTTTTCCCGAATGACGACGATCAGTACTACAAACTACTGCCTGCAGGGCGATCACACGAACAAGTTACAGAGCAAGCAGTCGAACGAGCCCTCTTCTCGCAGTCGGTCAAGAAGGCCTCAGGCCCAGACAAGTTGTCTTTCGGGGCCATCCGGCTTCTCTGGAGGTGGAACAGAGTGAGAGTAATTGAATTAACCAGAGCAGCCCTACGGACTGGTCGGCACCCAGTAGTATGGAAGCGGGCGAGCGGGGTGGTCATCAGAAAGCCACGAAAAGATGACTACACCAAGCTCAAGTCGTACTGTACAATCTCCCTGCTCAGCTTCATGGGCAACGTGGTCGAAAAAGTGGTTGCCGAATTATTGTCAGAGGAAGCAGAAAGGAGAGAACTACTAAGTGAGGGCCAGTTTGGTAGCAGAAAGAGACGGTCAGCCATTGACACTGCAGCCATCATGGTCGACAGGGGGCACACAGCATGGAAAGAAGACAATATCGCAGGTGTCCTCCTGATGGACATTAAAGCTGCATTCACAAGCATAGCAAAAGGGAGGCTGATTCAGGCAATGAAGGGCAAGAGGATGGATGGAGACCTCATACGATGGACTGAATGCTTTCTCCAGGAAGGAACAGTGCAGATAGTGATTGAGGGGAACGTCATGCAGAGCCATCGAGTGGAAGCAGGGATCCCACAGGGATCTTCTGTGTTGCCAATTCTCTTTGCAATTTACACCGCCAGTCTGATAGAATGGGTGGGAGAGAGAGTCCAAGGAGTCGAAGGCCTCTCTTTCGTGGATGACCTTGGGTGGGTGGCAACCGGGAGGGACGTGAACCAGATGGTTAAGAAACTCAAAGCCTGCATGGCGGAGAGTATCGAATGGGCTGCTAGACGGGATCTCCAGTTTGAGACTGCTAAGCCCGAAGCAGCACTCTTCACATGAAAGCGAGGACACAAGAAGCACCTTTGGCCGAAACTCACAGCAAGAATGAGGGTAGGAAACAGTGTGTTGGGAAAATCGTTCCCACCACTAAACCCACGAAATGAGTGGATTGGCTGGTGGGTTAGGGTTGTTGAGGCTCTGGATCACGCCATCGCCAGGGGTTCGGACTTTATATGGACGGAGCTGACACGCATCCAATCATAATCTAATCTCTTTTCTTCTTCTCTCTTTTGTTTCTTAGTTAAGAGCCAATCAAGCATCTTCATCTCGCTGGGGCTACTCCCTCCCAACGCTCCTCAAAACGAAGCCGCTGTTTTGCAGCCTCCTGTTTGTCGCTGCCGTGCGAGAATCCTTTCACGGGTTTTCTCCCACAACGGCGTCATCTGGTTCAACAAAAATGCGACAAGGTGGCTCGGAGTCTGGATGGATGCGCACCTGACGTTCCGAGAGCACCACAACCGATCCCTAAAGAAGGCCAGAGCGGCAGAAGCGAGATACCGCACGCTCAGAGAATGCATGGAATTCTCCCAGAAAGGGTTAGAGCCGTCCAGATAGCTTGCGTCCAAGATGTTGCACTATATGGGAGCGAGCTCTGGTGGGACGCAAAAGATACGGGCAGATGAGAGGACCTCCAACTGCTTTTCAATCGACAAGCCAGATCAACACTAGGAGCCCTGCCCACGACCCCACTGGGTGCGCTTATGAGAGATTCAGAGCTCACTCCTGCGCCAGTGGCCCTGTACTCCAGACAACAACCATTCTCAGCTTGGCTAGCGAATGCATGCCAAGGATCCAAGCTAAAGCAGATGCACGACTACTCTACATCGGGTGCACCAGTATGTACGGTGATTAAGAGAGAGCATGAACACGGTCGGGAAGCAGAGACCATGCGCTGGCCCAACCCCGATGAAGTACCGGCGGTTAGAACTGACATACAGAGTGACTACGCCACGGCCAAGAAAGAAGCGGCACAATGGGCGAGAGAAAAAGAGGCCAAAGTAGGTGCGGGGGTATGGATGTGGTGGACGGATGGATCGCGAACTGACGATGGGAGTGTGGGAGCTGCAGCAGTATGCAAGCACAGAGACAGCTGGAAGTCCTTCCATAGCCACCTGAGCACCGGGCGAATAGAGGTATACGATGCGGAGCTGTGGGGATTCGGACTAGCACTCCAGGAATCAGTCAAGAAAAGAGGCAGACCTCTAGCAAATGGCATGACAAAGGTGGCAGTCTTCAGCAACTCGCAGGCAGCCATCCGATGAACAGAGCATTTAGAGCCAGGACCAGGGCAATCACTAGCCAGATGGATTAACCGCAACGCGAGGACCCTTCGCGAGCTCAGTACCGAAACGGAGATCCACTGGATACCGGGTCACACAGGTATCCCCGGGAATGAGGAAGCAGATCGCCAAGTGAACCTGGCCCGAAAAGGCCACAGAGCAGGCACGGTACGGGAACGAATATACACCTCGGTTGCAAATAGAACCAGACGAATCACCAAAGCAAGATCAGCCGCAAAAACACGGTGGTAGACCTTACAAGTGCAGTAAGCACTTCGGCTACAGACTCAAGGGCAAGGCGAAGAGTAAGAGACCCATCCCGATGACAAGTGTGAAACCGTTAGCTACAAGGTTCCATCGACTGAAGAGCAGGGATGCTCCAGTGGGCAAGTACCTAAAACGCTTCGGGCATCGAGACGACAACAAATGCTGGTGGTGCGGAGATGGAGTAGTATAGACGCGAGATCATCTATTCCGCCACTGCAGCCGGTGGAAAGACAAGCAGAAAACGTTCCGGAATGAGGTGGGGAAGGTGACAGGCTGGAAAGCGGGCTGATGCCGACACGTGCAGGTTTCGGAGCTGTTTTCCATGGAAAAGTGTGACCAAGCGGTAATGGACTTCCTGGCAGTGATGGATATTGGGAAGTTCCTGTCGAAGTGAATTATTTGAGAATCCACTAAGTTAGTGGGCCAGTACAGACCACCCTCTGGCCCGTGCTTTTCCTTGCGTCCATGTCTTAGGGGCTTGGCTGGATGCAAGCAACTTGATTGGCTGAACCGTTAGCCAGGTAACGAGCAGGCAGAGAAGCATGAGCAAAACAGATTTTTGTTGATTAAACTTATTCAACGTGGTGTGCCCATGAAGGTCGAA
The DNA here is from genome assembly GCA_014904905.1 of Wilcoxina mikolae CBS 423.85. NCBI lineage: Eukaryota > Fungi > Ascomycota > Pezizomycetes > Pezizales > Pyronemataceae > Wilcoxina > Wilcoxina mikolae. Next base: position 346,152 of record MU122124.1, read on the forward strand.
ACACAATGTGGGCGTTGGCAAGAATCAACCTTCAAGTTGCATTATACCGACGATGTTCAGAAGCTCTTGGCATTTGTTATTGAACAAGCTCCGGTTGTGCTTTTATTTCCGCAAACTCTCCATGCTATTTTCGTCAACACTTTGGTTAAGTCAAATACCATCTGCTCAAATGGGGTCGTGACTCCATTTGAGGCGAAAAACCATCGTCTTGTCTTTGTTGTCGAGATATTTGAAATACGCCTTTATTGGCTTTATTCAAACCCCTTTTACTTTGTATGGCCATCCCTTATACTCCCTTAATTTTCCAAACTCACCATAGTAGTCTTCCTCAACTTGCTCAAATTGATAAGGCTGTTCATTTGATTTAAGTTAGTATCTATTCTCATGATAATAATTGTTGTTGATTCTCACAAGTTGATATGATAAATGGTCATCGCAAATATGTTTTCAGGAAACCCTTAATTTTATTTAGTACTTACTGACCAATGACAATTACGATACTAAAGATTACAAGTGTCCGTAAAATGATTGTGAAAAAGAAATACAACGATCTTGAGAACCAAAAAACCATATTGTGAAGACCAAAATAAGTGTCGCCTCTGCATTATGTATATTCCCTCCATCAGATACCTACACTGGCTCTCTCAACAGTCATTGAGGATAGATATGTTGATGTCAAAGCTCCCATAATCCTCTGAACTGACTTTTTCGGTGTCCGCAACATTGAAATCGTCATTGCAATTTTCGTTGATGTTGTTGGTATTCGTATTGCTGGTGCCGCTGATATAAACAGTACTGGAGATGATATCATGTGGCACGTGACTTGGTAGGAGTGCAGATTGCACAGCTTCAACTTTGGCGGTCATACGAAGAAATGCGTTGTCGGAAACATCAGCAAGCTTTTCAGGGACATACGACAGGTACTCCTCCTCGTGTACTTCCTGGTTATTGTATGGCATTGATGCATTCACCTCGACAACTCCTGTCCATCTCTGCCTTCGACGAATCATCATTTTGACGTCTTCGAACATCTTGGTTTGAATCTAAGGTGAGACAGAAAGGAACTCAGCTTCGAGACGACGAAATACAACTATACAGTTAGTATTCATAACCAAATATGATTTAATGTGATCTCATGATGTGTACTTCCACCAGGGCCAAAATCAGCTGGTGCCTTGTATTCCCCGGTTTTCCATACTCCAAGGCAATGGTGAATCGCGGTTGAAGCAAGTACAATGAACCTCGAATTCATCATATCGATTATTATACGGTCTTTTATTCCCAAATATCTTACTCCTGCAAAGTATGTCTCGTAAAGTCGGTCCACGAATTTGGTCGCCGCGATACAATACTTCCAATCCTGAAAAGCTATATTAGACAACATATTTCGACATTGTTTAAATACATACCGTTCTTGTCTGCTCAGGGCATGTGAATCGGTCTCGATCGCGGATGTGTACGACGTATTGTTTGACTCCATCCTGGTCCACTATTCTGAAGCCATACAAGGAATCTACCTTCTCCTTGCACTTATAGACCATTGCCGAGCGTGAGGAGGTATTCTTGACTAGGACCTTAATATCTTGTCAGACTAAAATAGTTGTAGAGAGGATGAAATAAATACCACCAAAATGTAGGAACGAGGAGGGTCGGTGTTTCTCATTGCCGAATCGACTTTTGTGAGAAAAAGATACCACCACGAGTGGTTCTCGGCGGTCTTGACAGTATTAGTGACAAAAGGGTTATTGAACATTGCATATCTTCTGGCGATGGGCTTCACTTCGGAAAGAACCAATTATTCGACACCGGAAAGCGTATGTTGGATACCGTATTCTGCTCCAACTATTTGTCCTGTCACCTCGTCAATAGGCTCTACTCCTCTCAAAGCTCTTTCAAGACCATACAGTGCTCACCCCTTTCCTTATGTGTTATACGCTATAATAATGATTAGAATGCGAAAATTGTTGTCTCATTATCAGAGTCCATACCTTCTTGCGAGACATCTCGGGAGTCCTTTGTTCCTCCTCATAATCGTCATCGATTTCAATATAGACCTCTTGTCGACTCGGGGCATGGGGTTGGGCACAAGGAGGAGTTAGTTGGCGATCAGCAGAGCGCTTGCTTGTACGTCTTTGAGAGGAGAATTGTGAATTTTCGTCGTGAAGGCGGCTATAATCGTACATATCAGGAATTTCTCAGAGCTCGTTATCGGCATCATCGTCTTGTCTGGATGGTTGATGATTTAAATTGGATGGAGATGGAGAATGCTTGCGCCCAGGAGTCATTTGATTGGAAAGGAGTGTGTAATAATGAAAGAATAAATGAAATATAAAGAGTGTAGATTAAATCAGATACAGAGTAAATGAAAACTGTAAACGATAAGACAATAAAAGTCGTCGGATGGACGTTCTTTATTGTAGATCTATCGATATGGTGGACCGAGCTACCCATCCAACTAACCCCCTGATTTTGGCCGCTCCGGTCAGAACACGTACCATCGCTTGAAACGAGGTTAGTCTACTGAATTTTCATTCGTCTAAAAAGCGAAAATCATCATCAGGAACATTGGGCTGCAAACTGCTGACCAGATTAGGGTTGAAACACTGAGAGCACTGGAGTGTGGTGTATATTTACGGTATAGGCAATGGAGTATAGTGTACATTTATGGTATAGACCATGGAATTTGTCGTTTCGACAATCAAAATTAGATTTGAAAAGTGCATTAGTGTTTGAGCACATAGGCAACGTAGCATGAAATGGCAATCATCATAAGAACCTTAATTAGCGTCTGAAATCCCATTGGGTGTAGCCCAGACACTAAATCGCGGACACCAAAAATTGATATATCTTGGAGCATTTAAGATTACAATTGAAAACGTCGAAGCAACAACGAATATCTTAATTCAAACTACACTAACACCGCATAAGAAAACCTATTCCATTGCTACCCAATTACCCCAAAATAAACCCAAGCAAAAACCAAACCAAACAAAAAGTAAACAAATCCCAAGCAAAAACCAAGCAAATTATAACCTGAGCGAAAATCTATTCCCAGTCAAATCCCGAAGCAAATTGCCAATGACGATTCCCATCATCTCAAGTTTTCTTTCGCTTTTCATTAGACTTCAGATGGGCTTCCGAAGCTGGAGATGGAGGGTTGACCAAATACTTATGGTCGCGCTGTCAATTGACACTTTCCTCCTCCAGATCTGGATGTAAATTGTCGTCACTCCATATGGTGCGGCTCCAGTTCTGAATAAACGTCAAATATCGTTTTTGACAAATAAGCCTTCTTTGAATAAGTTTAACCATGGCCACGAGATTCGCTAGGGACAATGGAAGTCTGTGAGGTCTGGGTCTGGAAGATGCCAATTCGTCGTCAGATTCTTCCCCTATGTCGTCAATCATCTCTTCCTCCGGAGGAAGGATTTCGTTGCGTGGTAGGAATGACCTTCCCATCAGCATTGGAGTATTCGGAACCTTGTCATTTCGCAGTAGAACATAATAAAGCGTTCCGACTTCCAAATTGATCCTCGATCGAACCCATGCAAGTGTTGTATTGTCGTCAAACATGGGGGCCACATCTCCAACTCGCGATCCTTTATCGTCGCCCAGCTCACATCTGACGCCCCACAATTTCCGGATTCTCCGTGAGGCATCAGACATCCCTTCATTCACCATCTTTACAACGGCCAATATCGTAGCCTCAATAACGCTCGTTAGCATTGTGAACAACGAAAGGTCATCCTTATTGGGCTATTGCTATTGGAAGTTCTTTTCTGCATCGCGTTTCTGTGCCATAACGGGATCGACGTATACAATGGTATAATTGAACAATACCTCATCGAGAGGGGTCACTGGACGTCGACGCTTGATTGGTGTTATGTCATCATCACCATCCAATTTTGTCAGCTTTGAAAAAGTGATCACGACGATGCAGAATGTACCTGATTCGACGTTTTGCTTTCTCTTTGATGTAATCTCTACTGGCGATCTGCCCTTCCTCCTCCTTATGGCAATTTCCGCAAGGTTGTCAATGGCAATTTTGCTTTTTCTTCCATCGACATTATTGGTACTAGGATCCGCTTCCCATCGACGAAATTGCGCTATCTGACCAGCTAAATCGGGGATTGAATTGATGCATTGTTTGATCATGCCATGCCATTCGGCTTTGCTTGCTTCCTTTTTGCCGCTGATACCAAGACTCGAAGCCATGTTACAAATCGACTTTCTGATGTGATTGGCCTTCTTGCCTGTTGTTCACTTCTCTTCATAGAGCCCCAATTCTTTCAATATCCAATTAGATTCCCCAAGACCCTTTTCCGCGGCCCATACTTTGAGTTGTTGAATCGGCATCTAGACAAAGTTAATAGGTCCAATGACGAAGTTCATCGTTCGAACATGGCAAAAGAATTTAAGTTGAGAATGGGTACTAAATTTACACGAAACAATAGAGATGGATTTCGAGGATTGCAAAGATAGAATTGAACGTTGGCGATATCAACTTGAAATGAGATTAAGGTAATGATGATATGGTGGAATAAGGAGGAAAAGGTGATGAGAAGCAGAATGGAGGCCGGGCGGAAGATGGGAGTATTATATAGTTCTCCTCGGTCGTCCTACAGTAATCAAGCTGACTAGGGAAAGTTGACTTCCGGAAATCCGGTCTGTGGCAGCAAAGAATTAAGGCATTTCCACACTCAAATGTCAATTTCGATGTGTCAAACATTCAAATCGGCGTCTTGTCGACGAATATCTAATTGTTAGATGACTACCTCTCCACCATACACCCTGCAATGATTCTGCCCCGCCATGATGTAGAATCTGCTCAGTCAAGTCAAAATCTATTTGCCACGAGTTCAGGTCAGGTATGAAATGCAGTATCCAGGAGACAGTTACCTACTGTGGAAATGCCTAGTTAAGTATCGAGCAGATCGTCGCGACGTGCAGAATTGATGTCTATCATATGCAAAGCATTTGTACTGATTCCCAAGTTGCAATAACTATAAGACAATTGATGATTGCACTCGGCTGCTAAGGATCAAGCCAAAGTGCGATATGACCCCTTTCCCCGAAAAAGGAAACATGAGGTTAGGTGTTTTACCAGATATCTCCGCCCAAAATAAGCACCTATCTTCTCTACTATACATCTCGTCTTTGCGATGACGAAAATATATATCCAATGAGTTCGATTAATTGTACACTTTGTAATTATTGTAATAAAGTTTACCATTTTACTGGTGCATACATCAATGACCTTCGACGTCACCATTCAGAGAGGGTAAATTACGTGCCTCTGGAGCAGATTCCAGATGAAGGATACGCAATTACCGCCAATAATGATATCCTACTTCCAGACGTTTTATCTCTATGTCCAAATGATTCGTTTCAATTTGCTGACAACAATTCTTCAAGTGAGGACGATGAGGATAGCTACACGGATCCACTACAGCTGACTTTCGAGTTGAATGAGCTCCAATTGATGACATTGGACTCGCGTGAAGCCGGAAAAGCAATAGATGGTGATTTCCACATTGTTGGAGACGAAATCAACCAATGGGCACCGTTTTGTGGTGAGCAAGAATATTGTTTGGCACACTGGTGTGTCAAGCACAAACTGAGTAGGGTTGCCATCGATGAGCTGATGAAGTTTCAGGGGGTAAATACGAACTTCATATCTGCAAATATTCTATACACTAAAATCGATGAAATGACCTATACACTTGGAATTGACTCACGAAAATCTGATAAAGTCAGTTATACAGGTGCTGTCAATTTAGAAACACTACGCAATGATGGGAAGACGCATTGTCATAATTAAATATTCTTTATAGTTGAAAAAGCCTGTCGGCTCCACTATTGTTCCGATCTTTTGCTGCTCTGATCAAACGCATTTGACTAACTATTCTAGTGATAAAAAGCAATGACCGATCTACCTCAGTCTTGGAAACATTAATTCGACGATTCGATCAAAGCCCTCAACCCTTGCCAGTGTCATCATTGCCCTGCTTTCAGAATCTTCGAAGCAACATCACTGTGGTCGTGGAAAAACAGCCACCATCAAAGAGCAAGAAGAATACAATCAGGAAGTTCTTGGACAGATTTTTGGGATTATTATTCGTCCTCTCGATACTGTTTTTGAGAAATGAAAACCCATGCTCTGTGCTGACGGAAAAATGCGACAATACTTTCCAATCATATGTACTTGGATGGCTGTTTACTTTGAAAATATTCACCTCCATGCAATTAAACACCTAGGTTGCCCGGTGTGTGAAATCCCAAAATCATCGTTTGGAGATGGCAATCAATCTACCTGGCCACGCCGTGATTATTGACTATATTTCTGAAAGATGATTCAAACCACACGATTCGATAATCAAGACCAAAACCATGCTCGTGATTATCTCATGGAAAGAGGCGTAGCGACCACGGAAGGTGTCTTTTGGAATATGAAATGCGTTTCTTTGCTTACATTGATTGTTCTTGATGTTTTACACACTATCTATCTTGGTATTCTGAAGCATTTGATGGAGTGGATAGTGCCATTTTTGGAGTTTCACAAAAACATTGACCGATTCAATTAACTTTGGGCAATAATGCTTCATTATCCAGGATTTGCACGATTTAATAAGCCCTACACAGCCGTAACACAATGGAGTGGCAAAGAGATGAAAGCATTATGCCATGTTATTGTTTCCATTGTCGCGATGACGCTTTTCGATCCTTTTTTAGAGTAGCAAGGTCCATTCAAATCCGCCATGCTCTGTGTCAAAAACCGTATCTACTTTCAACTCATGACTCAGTAACACAACCATATCGATGGGACAATCTAATATATGGAAGACTATCTCAGTGAATTTCATCGTCACAAAGATATCTTTAGTCGTTTATGTGCCAAAGAATCAACCAAGAAGGTTGTCGAAGCTCTGCGAAAGCATCTCGCCATCGATATTCAATATGAGCGCGAGAATGATCCTGCATAGTCACGTATTTCCCCAACGGCAAAACGTCATCGTATCGACGAGGACAAAATTCAAATCGATTCAGAAATAGCGTCGCACTTGAGTGATGAGTCTGACTTCAACTTTGTCAAGATGCATCTGTTGAACTACTTTTCAGATCACATACGTCAGCTAGGGCAACTATCAAATGTAAGCTCTGAACTACAAGAAAGGTTGATGATGGACTTGAAAGATGCGTACCGACAATCAAACCGCCATGAGCCATCTTTCCAGATTTTGCGCACGAAAGCTCGGAATGAGGTATTCTAATTCAAAGATCTAAATCTCAATTCCGAAAAACGTCGTCATGAAAACCAAAATCTATTTCCCACGTCTCCAGCAATTTGAATGATGAACAATCACTGGCCAGGAATCAAGTCTCCAGCAGACCTCTCATTCTGGTCTGGAATGCCAAAATGGAAACTTCAAAATAACATCGCATGGTGTTTCAAAAGATATGGTAACTACACAGGATATGTCGATAACGACCATGAATTTCGTCCTCTACAAAACGCAAAATACAGTCGTTATGATTCCGTAGCCATTTCAGTGACATCATTTCAAGGCAACAAGTAGACAATTCACATTGTACGATGCACTGGAACCAACCAATGGAGGAAGCATAAGCCTCCCTGAAATGATACAGTTTTACTCTGGGATGGAACACAGGGACAGTTCAAGTCGACTAGAGAACATATTCCAGCAAGATTACGATGTCTTTTCGTCATTGAGGATATGGAGTCAAATCAACAATCACTTTTGACCCTTGTCACCACAATGGTTGCAGGCCTAATGCGTGAGGTTCCAGTGATGGTGATTGTTGAGCAGGGAGATCAGACACCTACGTACCTTTGGAGGATGGTAGTAATCGTCGAAAACCTCTTTTTGGCGTTAGATTGCTGTATGTCATCCCTTTACACATGGTTCAGTGTGCAGCCCATAAGCTTCCATTTTGTTCCGATCCAGATAATAGTCGATGGTTTTTAAATAATACTATTGACTTAGATGTGTTCAATTTATTGTATGAGTAGATAGGACACTTGACATCGTCATTGTACATATTGTATAAGTCGATCACTTTCATACGTGGAAGAAATTTGTATATTTGTAAATATTAGACATAGCACTGTGAAATATGCATCTCTGACGACGAAATATGGCATCGCGTACAGTAATATGTGATATTATCATGAGATCAGGATAAGTGGGAACTAAATGTTAGGTGAGAACCTTAATAATTGACCATGAGTGTTGTTATTTGAGTTGCTAACTTGGCGACGACTATTTGAAATGCTTGGAATACGAATTTTGTATGGTGAGGGTGGCAGCACGGGGTCAAGATTCAGTGATGTTTAGAACATTCAGAATGGCATCGACCGTACCGTACTGTCTCGGTAAGCAAATTAGTTTTTGCAGATGAGTGAGATAAGTGAGATTAGGATCGAGAGTCTTTCTTTTCAGTTTCTTCCTTTCTTTTGTCCTTACCTTACCAATCTTTTCATTTTCCTTTGTCAGCAGGTGATGACGGGTTGCAGGAGTGGAGTGTCACCATCTAATCAGCTTGCCCGGAGGCGATGTGGATTAGGGGTCTGTTATACTCTAGATAGAGTGAATACAGTATGATTCAAACAAAAAAAAACAAAAGCCACCACAGTGGCTGACGACCCAATCTAAGTGAAGCATTCCCCTGGAGGCCACCCTTCCGAATTCATCCCGTCAGACTACCTACAGATTAAGAAATTCCTGCGGCATTTCCTTTCTCTTCTCTGAACTTCTAGTGTCTATTTGAATATCTAGCGTGGATAGTAACCACTGCGACTAGGAGGTACAATATATCACCCTGCCCTAGCTTCACTATATATGTTGATACAGCGGGCTCCGGCCGAGTGATATCTTGTGCAACTGTGTCAAAATCCCTCAAGAAGAAAATTTCACCTTATTCCACCCCCTGGTCCTCCGAACAGTTGGTGTTTGGTACGCAATTTGTACAACATCAGATCGATCCTTTGGCCAAAAGGTTTCGTGTAGAAGGAGCTTTTACTACCTCCCTTTCAGTTGCTATCCAGCGTCTTCATCCAACAACTCAATCATCAGTCTACTCTTATACTCTTTGCTTCTCTCTCCCATTGCAACTCCCAGTCATACTATTCCTCTTCAATATATTTCGACCTACAATCTACTTTTCACAATAAGCTCTATACTTTCCACTCTTGCATCTTATGGCTTTATTAAGCCCCCCACATCCCACTCAGATTTCGGAGAATAGATCTTAGCTGCAATCAACATCTTCTTTGGGAAAGACTGGTTAACTCTGATCGATAGCCAGGAGCCTCACCCAACTTCAACAACTGAAGATGGTCAGCTCACATCAGCCTCCATCGCCTCCAACACTTCGGGTACTAGCTCCTCCTCCGAATCAGCTACCCATCCTAAAGTGCATAAGAGTCAACAAGCTGGAGACACCACAGCCACGAAGGTTTCAGGCCATCTAGGGTGAATGCTGGATGCCAACCACCGCGAAATGTATGCCAATGAAAGGAATCCAACCACTGTTTGGAAAATGCTCAAAGAGTGCTACCAGGGAAAGGACAAGCAGAGGAGTTGGTACCTGTGCAGTGAGCTGTCAAAGGTTTATTATTAAGGAGAAGAAATGTCTGAATTCATCTCAGAGCTGCAGAAGCTTTTGAACCAGCTCCTCAGTGCTGGATGTACAGCATACCAAGATGAGGACAAGGTGTACCTTCTTTTGAACAGTTTGCCACTCAAATATCACCCCTTCAGAACCACCATCAATCATGCGGAATCTCTCACCTGCGATGAGGTATGCTCTAGATTCATTCTGGAGTATGAGAAGCTTGTGGGAGGCAAGTTAACCTCCTGTAAGAATGGGGGAGTGGCTCTTTACGTTGAGCAGGAACGATTTCAGCATTTGCAGAGCTCTCAATGAAAGTCTGTTGGGAACTGCTTCAAGGACAGCTGCAGATATTCCCATAGACAGGAACATTGAACAAAGAACTGCAGGAAGAGACTGGCCAAGGAGGAAAGAGATCGATGGACAGATGGCTCAGGATCTGCAAATACGAGGCGGACCATTGCCTGAATGGACAACGTTGATTCTCACTATTCCCATCCAGCTCTGGACCACGGGATCATTGACAGTAGAGCCTCACACCATATGACTGCCGATCATGGGTACATCAGTACTTACCAAGAGTATTCGACTACAGTCACTCTGGCCAACAACATTATAGTGAAAGCGGCAGGTGTTAGCACTGTTATACTCCCTCTGCCTTCAAGAGACATCACGCTCCATGATGTACTCCATATCACATCGATAGGGTTCAGTTCACTCCTCTCACTTTGTCTGGTGTATCAGTCTGGTTGTCAAATCATCTTCAATCAGCCATTGTTCTCCCATTCTGCAGATTCCTTCGAAAGGCCGAATCATATCATGTATATACTTAATGATTCGCAAATTATAGCAACTGCCACACTACTGGGACACTCTTGTATCCTCTATACCAAAATAAATCCTCTTGTCCATGCTCAGGCAGCTCTGGCTACAGCCTCTCCTGCTCCACCAGATCCACCAGCTCGAACTCCTAAATCCTCCTCCAGTTCATTGATTGAATGGCATCAAAGATTGGACCATATCAGTTTCAATGTGGTCAAGAAGTTGGCTAAGGACTCCACTTCTGGAATCAAATTGACTAACACTACCATCGAAATATGTTCTGCTTGCTTGATGGTCAAACAGATCTGCCATCCATTCTCTGAACCAGCCCAAAGAGTGGCTGCTGCTCTTGATCGAGTGCACTCAGATCTCTGTGGACCAATGACATCTATTGCATTAGAAGGAGCCAAGTACTTTATTACCTTCAGGGATGAGCAACATTATGGACAGAACTCTGGCCTATAAAAAGAAAGAGTGATACTTTTGAGGCTGTGAAAAGGTTCTTTGTTAGAAGTGAGGCTATACATGGGGGCAAGATTAAGGCCCTTCGTTCAGATAATGGTGGAGAATATTCCTCCAAATAATTCGAAAGATTTCTCAATTCCTGTGGTTGTCATCATGAGCATTCTGCTGCCTATTCACAGGAGCAGAATGGAGTGGCTGGGAGAGTTAATAGTACGGTTGCGGGACGTGCAAAGTTGATGATATATGGGGCCCAGTTGTCTCTCTTTTTGTGGGCTGAGGCAGTGAAGACTGCAGTCTATACTATGAATAGGACTCCCACCAGATCTCAATCGAAGCTACCCGGGCCCTACGAGCTGTGGACAGGAAAGTCTACCCAACCGCTGGTTCACCTACAGCCATTAGAATGTGAAGTCTGGCATCACATTCCCAAGAACCTTCGTGACAAGTGGGAGCCCAATGCTGTCAAGGGATATCTGGTGGGATACGAAGGCAGAAACGACTACCGAATCAATTACAATCATGGTGTCCACATTTTCCGACATACAGATTTCATTCCTCCTGCACCTAGAAGGTGCCAACTCCACATGATATCATGTATGAGGACAGAGAAATCAAGGAAAATGCACCAATCGATTTGAAGGCAGGTAATTTAGAAGCTAGGCAATGTAATGGCTACAGAGGAAGTACTGGTTATAAGGGATTGTTGGATGACACAAGAGGTATCATAGTTGCCTTTTGGCCAAGTGGTATAGTATGCCAACATATGCTTTATTACAGGCAATCAGATAATTCGATGCCCACAATGGATACTCCTACTGATGAGTTATTCGAATATATTACCCCCCGAGCTCCAGCAGTACATTCTGCACACATTGAGCATCAGACTGGAATTCCTGAATCAGAGCCTGAGGCATCGATATCTGATTACTCACCATCTCGTTCACCAATTCCAATAAAGGAAGAACTATCCAGGAGATACAGCTCCCGAAGTAATGCAGGAACCTTTAGCACTCCTCGATTTCATCAGAATCAATAGCCGCCACGTTCAACCAGGCACCAGAATCCTAGGCCATCTGCACATTCAGCACACACTGCAGTAGCTCAGACTATTGTCATCGATGAGCCCCATACTTGGGAAGAAGCCTTGGATTCTGCTTAATTGAGTGAGTGGGAGCAGACTTGCAAAGAAGAATTAGCATCGATTGAAAAGAATAATGTCTGGACTCGATTGCCTCGAAACCAAAAAGTCCATCAAAATGTCATTGGGTGCAGATGGGTGTTCAAGATCAAATATGGATCCAAGGCAGAGGTCTTGCAGTACAAGGCACATCTGGGTGCAAAAGGATACACCCAGACATATGGCATCGACTACTTGAGACCTTCTCTCCAGTAGTAATGTTTATGACCCTCCAACTACTTCTGGGGTTTGCAGTTTCGAAGAACTTTGAGATACACCAGATGGACATCAAAACAGCATTTCTTAGACAGGATCTGTCTGATGATGAGGAGCCCATATACATGGAGGTTCCTCAAGGTATTTCGAGTGAATCTAATGATGAGATTCTCCAACTACACAAGACATTATATAGCCTCAAGCAATCATCTCAAATCCTCACAAGACTGTCCATGAGTTCTTCTGCAAAAAGCTTGGCCAACAGCGAGCAGATTGTGACCCCTGTATATGCTTCAATCCTATCCGCTTCCTCGGTATCATGGTCTATGTGGATGACCTGATTGTTCTGGGTGAACCAGAAGCAGTTGTTGCAAGCAAGAAGCAACTCCAGACAAAATTCGAAATGTTTGACCTTGGCCCTCTCTCATACTTTTTGGGAATTGCAGTCATCTGAGATGACAATTTGCTACACCTCACACCGGAGCAGTATGCTGAGGAGATTCTTCGACACTTTCAGTCCTCCTCCTGCCATGCAGTAAGCACTCCACCCAATACTGGTACAAAGCTCTGAAAGGAATCTGGTGCTGTTCTCTCCCAACAAGATGCTACTCTCTACTGAAGCATTGTTGGTTGGATCATGTACCTTATGCTGGCTACCAGACCAGACCTCGCATATACAGTGGAAGCAGTTTCTCAGTTCTGCAATTCTCCCACACTCGATCACCTTGCTACCCCCCTCAACATTCTGAGATACATTCCAGGGTCAACCCACCTGGCCCTGCATCTCACCAAATGTACTACATTCGAATCTGTTTCTATACCAGCAGCTGTAGGAATGACAAACCATCCCAAGGTCTTGTGGTATTTGGAAGTCACTGGTTGGCGTGAAAGTGATGTGACAGGATGTTGAGATTCTCTCCACAGCACTGAGGTCTATGTTGTCCTGGCTTGTCAATCACCACTCTCTTGGTCAAGCAAGATGCTAGCCACAGTGGCACTTTCATAGACCGAAGCTAAGTATATGGCAATCACTCAGGTTTCCAAGGAAGCTCTCTGACTGCCATTTCTCCTCAGTGAGATCTTCGATCGACAGCTCAAGAAGCTCCTCTGCATCACAATCCTTGCCGATAACTAAGGCTATATTGCTCTCACCCACAACCCAGAGTATAATGCTTGCACCAACTATGTAGACATTCAGCATCATTTCGTTGGGGAAAAGGTTGCGGGAGGAGAGGTTTCTTTGGAGTATACACTCACTGGGGTATATGGTGGCAGACTGTATTACAAAGGTCCTGCCAAAAGCGAAATTTTTGCAGTATCGTGCCAGTATGGGTATCTATTAGTCTCAATTGCATTTCGTCGATTTTCTCCTTTTGTTGTTGTGTGGTGAAATTTCAATGTGGTTGCTGGCAGCGGGTGGTTGTCAAGAAGTGATGTTGTATTTCAGTTAGGGTTGCAGGAATCGCCATTTTTAACATTGTATCTGGGTTAGGGTTGCAGCATCAACTTTGTTTGGAAATGCGGACTTACCTGGCTGTAAGTAGCCACCATTTGACTTTTGAACTAAGTCATTCTTTGAACTTGGTCTTTCTTTCTTTTGTCCTTCGCCTACCTTTTCTCTCTTTATCTTTGATCTTTGTATGGGTGGGGTTTTCACATAGTGGAAGTGTTGGCAATCCGCTTAACCCCATGCCCAAGTCTGTCAGATGAGAGAGCGGCCAATGCCGATGGTAGAGCAGCCAATATGGTCTTGTCATTCTGTACATAGAGAGACCGCTAGAGTAGAGAGAACGGTATCACTTTTAGTCCTGGTCACAGCGCCCGCTACCATTTTGAATAAGTGAGATGGCTATCAAACCCTCATTCAATCAGGAACAAACAGCAGAATGGAGAGATAAAAGTATCATCAGTGGACTTTATTGTGAAGGGGATGAAGATAGCCCAGAGACTAGTTGAGAGAGGGGTCACCACTGCAGAGGTAATGTACAAGTTCAATCCATACTGTTACGGAGATACTTAGCGATAATGTATGGCTGCCTACTCCTCAGAAGTTGTATGCATCTTGAAGGTAGTCATCGGAGTCATCGTAGTCAGACCATTGCTCGTAATCTTGGACTGATAGGTTATGGTATTCAGAGGAGAGTTTACGAAGGTAAAACCAGTGAAAATAGTTGTACTCAATATCGAATGTGTGGGTAACAATACTCACAATACGATAGTTGTGTGGAGTAATGGCTCTCTTGCAAGGGGCATGTGTGTAGAGAACAATTGAGTCGAGATTTCGAAAATAGCTCATAAAGTAATATTGAATACTAGGAACTAATATTCTTGAGGTAGAAAAGAACAATAATATTTTAGTGTCTTGTCCGCTGGTGTGTTCTGACTGTGGATTGCTGCTAGAGCTTGCTGTTTTACTTTGCAGGTGCAAAGGCGATTCTTTTATAGAGCGAGTTACTCGTATACTCTCTATGTCATTGACGTTTATACCAAGTTAGCTGTGGCCTCCAATCGTTAGGCTGGTAACTCGATCTCGGTAGGTTTCACTTGTTTTCCGTTTGACGTTTGACACTTTCTAAAGTGTGAAGCATCTCTGTAGGTTATCCTCATGCTGCTAGGTTTTGCCAAGTAACAACTAGGTCCATTTGCTTTTCTTCTGATGTGTTTGCTTATGCAGAAAACAGATTTCGGCAATGACCACTGACGCGTTCATCGAATCATCACTTCTTCTTAGATCTCTCGACTCAATGTTAAATTGGATAGTGGGTTGCAGGCATATTTTTACCCTCATAGACTTGCATCGGTGACCAGCAGCTGCTATGTCACGTATCGCACCTCTCATCTCGACAGCTTTCACTCCCATTGCCGAGCTGCATCTTATATTGGACCAGATCACCTGCGATCTGCCGTTACTCGGGAAGTCGACCCACACACAAGCTCTCAACAGGTAGATTTAACTTCTGGGGTGCAGTGAACATATGGACTCTCTAGACTGTATAGCTATCCCCATAGTTAAGTTCCTCGTCTCGAGCTCTGATGTGTACCTGGCGGAGAGGGTAGAGGCATACCTCGCTCTAGCCGGCTGTGCAATATTGCTGATAAGGTACAGTAATTTTGGTCGAAACGATCATGCACGGCTGACTCGAATGTTCCCGCAATGGCGTTATCATACTTCCGCAACTGATGATGTTCGTAACTATCGGAGGCCTATGTATATAGTAGCATGCCATGCTAAGTGTGGCGAACTGATGTGTCTGCCAGCTAAGTGTCGTGACTATCGCTGTTCGATCAGGAAAGTACACTGCCCATGCGTGAGTTAATCATTTCGCTTTTCCATGGCTAGGTATTGGATAGGCATATATGTCGCTAAAGACTTTGTCACTTAGATGATGGGATAAACCATGGGTGTAACATTGACCAACCATTGTAAAAGTTTGGTCGAACACAGATTGCCATGGACATCCTCCATACCTCGTACACTTGATAAGAGAAAACCCATAATACATACATGACCGTGGGGCCCGACAGAGTATGCTAGCTCTGTAGTAAGTGGGGCCATATCGAGAGCAAGTGCAGCAGTCAGCCTAACTGTGACTACTGCTTGGGACCGCACTGAACAAGTGAGCATCAGTGCAACATTGTGGGATGTAAATCACAGAATGGTGTACTCTGCAGCCACATGCAAGAGAAATGTCCAAACCGCAAAGGGATCCATATCGTATTCAGTGGAAGGTGTGCAAAGAAGTCCGAAGCTATCAGAGCGACCTGAAACAGTTGAAGCAGGAGAACTGAACCAACTGAGCATCGAATAGGAGGAGTCACAAAGGTAAACACAGTGGCGCTCAGTACCAGACAGGCGAAGAATACTGAAGAAGAGAAGTGTACTTGGAAGAGAAAAGAGCAGGAGACTAAGGTAATAAGTAGCGGCTCAGATCAAATCTGACTTGCAAAGGTCGATTCGGCAGTCTAAGAGCTGGATGTGGAACAACTATTTTCAGAACTTCAGAGGTGATAAGATTTAGACAGCTGCCAAGTTCATCAGCCCTCGTGCGGAGGCAACTGTGGAGGCTTTGACTGAGAGGCAGGGAAAGCAAGCAAGCTCTATCATCGAAAAGGAGGAGCTGTTCAGAAAGGAGACTTTTTTCCCGAACGATAACGATCAGTACTACATACTACCCCCAACGGGACGAGCAGATGAATGGGTTACAGAGCAAGCCATCGAATAAGCCATCTTCTCGGAGTCGGTCAAGAAGATCCCAGGACCAGACAAGTTGTTATTTGGTGCCATACGCCTTCTCTCGAAGTGGAACAGACTGAACATTGTAAGATTATCCAGGACAGCCCTTCGAACTGGATAGCTATGAGCTGTGTGGAAGCATTCGAGTGGGATCGTTATTCAAAAGCGAGAAAAGGATAGCTACATGAAGCTCAAGTTGTATCATAGGATCTCCCTGCTCAGCTACATGGGAAAGGTGGTCAAAAATGTAGTTGCCGAAATATTGTCTGATGAGGCAGAAAGGAGAGTACTACTTAGTGAGGGTCAATTCGGCAGTAGAAAGAGAACGTCAGTGATCGATGCTGTACCCATCATGGTCAACAGGGTGTATATAACATGGAAAGAAGGTGATATCGCGGGCGTCCTCCTGATGAATATTAAAGCAGCATTCCCAAGCGTAGCACAAGAGAGGCTGATTCACGCAATGAAGGCCAAGCGGATAGATGGACTCCTAATACGATAGACTGAACGTTTTTTCTTTGAAAGAATAGTGCAGATGGTGATCGAAGGCAATGTCATGCAGAGCCATCCGGTGGAAGCAGCAGTCCTGCAAGGCTCTTCTGTGTCGTCAATTATCTTCACAATTTACACCACTGGGCTGATAAAATGGGTGGAAGATAGAGTCCAAGGAGTCGAAGGCTAATCTTTCATAGATGTCCTCGGGTGGGTGGCAACAGGGAGGGACATGAACCGGGTGGTTAAGAAACTTGAAGACTGTGTGGTGGCAATCATCGAATGGGTCAGCAGATCGGATGTCCAGTTCGACACTGCCAAGATGGAAGCAGAACTTTTCACATGCAGGCGATGACATAAGAAGCAGCTTTGGCCGAAACTCACAGCCCCAATCAAGGTTTGAAACGGCATCATTCAGTTCAACACAGAAGTCACAAGGTCGCTCGGGGTGTGGATGGATGCCTTCCTGTAGTTCAGAGAGCACCACAACCGATGTCTAAAGAAGGCGAGAGGTGCAGAAGCAACACTCCACACACTCATAACAATGCACGGAATCATTCCAGAGTGAGTTAGAACAGTCCAAATAGGTTACATCCAAGCTATCACACTATATAGAGGAGAGCTCTGGTGGGACTCAAAAGAAACTAGCGGACGAAAGGACCTCCAACTTCTTTTCAATCAACAAGACAGGTCAACCCCAGGAGTCCTGCCCATGACCTCACAGGGTGCACTTATGAGATATTCAGGGATCATCCTGCCCTAGTGGCCCTGTATTCTAGGCAAAAACGATTCTCTGCTAGGCTGACAAAGCGTGCGAAGTATTCAAGCTGAAGGAGATGCACAACTACCCTATATCAGGTGCACGAATAAGCAGGGTGATCAAGAAAGAGCACAACACTGGTCAGAGAGCAGAGACCATGCCCTGGCCCAATCCTGACGAAGTACCGGCAGTTAGGACTGTCATACTGAATGACAACGCCGTGGCTAAGAGAGAAGTGATATTCTGGGCGTGAGAAAAGAGGCCACAGTAGATTCGGTGTCTGGATAAGATGGACAGACGGATCGTAAACCGACAATGGGAGAGTGGAAGCCACTGCAGTATGAATGCACAGTGACGGCGGAAAGTCCTACCGCGGCCACCCCGGTACAGAGGGAATGGAAGTCTACGATGCGGATATATTATCAATCGGACTAGGACGCATGGAGTCAGTCAAGAAAAGAGACATACTACGGGCAAACGGCGTGACAAAGGTGGCAGTCTTCAGTGACTTGCAGGAAGCTATCCGACGAATGGGGCATCTAGAGCCGGGACCAGGACAACTACTAGCCAGGTCGAGTAATCGCAATGTAAGGACCCTTCACGAGCGGGAAACGAGCATGTAGATTGCCAAGCGAACCTGATCCAAGAGGGCCACCGAGCAGGTACTGTTCAGGAACAAGTATACACCTCAGCTGCAAATAGAACAAGATGAATGACCCAGGCAAGATCAGCCGCAAAAATACAGTGGAAGGACGAACAGTGCAACAAAAACTTCAGTTATAGACTCAAGGGCAAGGCGGGGAGTAGGAGATCCATCCTGATCACAAGTGTAAAGTCGTTAGCCACAAGGTTCTATCACTTGAAGAGTCGGCTTGTTTCAGTAGGTAGGTACTTAAAACGGTTGTGACACCTTGATCATGACAGGTGCTGATGGTGCGGAGGCAGAGCAGTGCAGATGTGAGTGTACCTATTCCACCACTGCAGCCGGTTGAAAGACCAGCAGAAAGTGTTTGGGAAAGCGGTGAGAAAGGCGACAGTCTGGAAAGTGGGTACATGCTGATATGTGCAGGTCTTTGAGCTGTTTTCCATGGCGATGTGTGACCAAGTGGAGGTATGAGATGTGTGAGATTAGGTTCGAGGCTCTTTCTTTTCGGTTCCTTTCTTTTGCCCTAACCAATCTTTTCACTTTCTTTTGTCAGAAGGAGACGACAGGTAGCAGGAGCGGAGCATCGCTATCTAACCAGCTTGCCTGGAGGCGGCCGGGATTAGGGATCTGTCATACTCTCAATAGAGTGAATTCAGTATGATTAAAACAAACAAAGCACAGCTGGTAGGTGGTCAATCCACATCTCTTTCGATTCATCGGAGCAGCCTATGAGTTTGGATAGTACATCTGCAATTGATCAGTGTCCTCATTCGATTACTTCATCAATGGCGGCATAGTACACTGTTATGGTGATCCTTCGGATATTGTAACGTTTGAGAAGGAGGTTAGTCCATTTCTTGTTTACTGCTCCTGGTCCACAATGACACTTTCCGGGGTTCCGAACTGGCAAATTATCTCTGTGTAAAACAAATCTGATACCTTCTCCGATGTACTCTGTTCTAGTGGTCATGTCTCTGCCCACCATCTAAGATATTCTCTCGCTATCACCTGCAGGTGGTACTAGTGTTGGCAACGAACCGCTCAGGGTTCGTACCATTGACGAACCGATTTGGTCCGCGCAAACCGGATCCTTGCCAAGCCTTTCGCCTCAAACCCCACCACTTCGACCTACAACTGCGAACGATAATAAGTAAGCGAGTTCTTGTCCGATCCGCTCGATTTATATCGCATCTTGTAGCGTGAGAGCTTAGCTACACGATGCGCTAAAAATCGAGCGGATCGGACAAGAACTCGCTTACCTATTATCGTTCGAAGATAGATGGTTCGCGAACCGGTTTGTACAAACCTCGGAACTCCGCCCAAATCTCGGATCGAATCCGGATCGAACCCCGCCATGGTTCGATCTGTGACGAACCGATCGGCTTCGTTGCCAACACTAGGTGGTACCAATCCTCCGTTTTGAGTATGTACGAAATGCATCGGAATAAAAACCAAGTCGCACTCCAGACTCCGGAACGTTTAGCGCGCATCAGACACTTCAGACGAATCCGTTTGAGCCTCATCATAGAGTCACACTCCACATGGGTATATAAAACCCCTGGCATTGCGCTTGCACCTTCTGATGCATTATTTCTTACTGTCGCAGCTATACAGTGCACATTATTATTACTGTCGCAGCCATGCAGTGTGCTGACCTTTTGACCTACAACGCTACTCATGTAACGCATGAGTGGAATGTACACCATACCATAACACAATGTTCACTGCATACGACGTTTATATGATGTCCTGAATGGTATTCACATCTCAGGCGATGGATACAGTGCATTGACGTTACTGTTGACGATGTTTGATATTCAGCTCTGATATATAAAGTTTCACGTTCTAAACATCATGTTACACGCCGCAGCCAGCCTTCTAAACTACTCTCTCCTCATTCCAAATGCCATGCTACACGTCACAGCCAGCTTGAAGTACATCCTCTTCACTACTCTCTCCTCATTCCAAATGCCATGCTACACATCGCACCCAGCTTAAAGCACATCCTCTAAACTACTCTCTCCTTCGCAGTATTCCACCGACTCCGATTGTACATCCTTATACTCGTTCTCATTCTCATCGTCATCGTCATCCTCATCCTCATCCTCCTCATTCTCGACATTATCATCATCCAGCTGGAGACCATGATATCGCACAGCACGACTGCTGGCACTGTAAATGTTATCATGCTCGTTGTCACTGTCATGGTCGCCATCATCAATCCCATCCTCATTATCGAAAAATAAATCTTTAGGAGTGTGGATGTAAATCGCAGAAATTTCCGGAGTCTCAATGTCTGACTCCATCATCAGGGCTTCCATTGCAGCCTTGTATAATACCACTCGACGAGGCTTGGTAACGGGTGGAATGTTATTGGCTCCTTTCTCATGTAGAATGAGGTTGTTGAGAGCTGTCCTTATGCACTTGATTATCTTCTGTCTTAATGGAGATGGGAGATCGTTCCAAATATTCATGAGATCAGTGTAAGTCTCTGCGAATTGTTAGAGCAATTACATGCATTGTGAAGGCCATACTCACCACCATCATTATCTCGATTGAAGTAGTACTCCCACTTGGGCCTGTTTCGCCGGATTTCGAGGTCATCGATTGCAACCTTAGTTGGAGCTAAACCTCCATTTCTTTGCCACTCTGTCAGTGCGTGATACAATACTGTATATGTTAACACAATCAGTACCGGAGTTGTCTGTTCCTGAATCAATTCATGGAAGACCTCTGAATCCCTGCCGCGTTTGCGAATTTGTTGAAAGAAATGTTTATATAGAAATTGTGGAATCTCCTCAGCAAGAAAGTAGCTTGCTCGTTCCTGTTAGAGTTAGCGACGACACAAGTTGCAGACAGAACTCTCATCAGGTTTGTTCGTACAATCGCATAGGCGTACAATGAATGTAAAATCTTAAACAATTCGGTCAATGTGTATGCGGCGCTCATTATCTTCGCAACGGCGCAAGTTGTATAGTCTCCCTACATACTCACGGGCCTTTTTGATCATGTGCAATCAGACTGCATTGCAACAGTTTTTGATCTGATATATGGCCAGTTAGTCAGTGCAAACGCAATTCTGGGAGATACCAAATATCTTGAAACACTCCTTCTGACGTTCCTAGAGGCTAATATTGACTCCTTTCTGCCTGCATGCCTTCAGCCAGCAATGCTCTACAGACTTTGTGTTGGATATGTTAGTTGGTATCGACCACTCTTGGAATTGTATAAGCTACAAGCAGAAACTCAGCTTCAGATGGAAATGGTGTGTCACTCAGTAGTTGCTTCTCCATCATGTGACGTATTGTCTCCAGTACAGCAGTAACTCGAAGTTCACCTGGTGCAAGGAGACTTCGACTGGCATATCGTTTACTGCTGACCGACGATGGTGTTCTCGACGGAGACGATGGGATGAGTTGTAAAGACGATGATGATGGGTGTAGACTCCGGGGGTGACTGAGGTTCGTCGATGAATGAATAGCGATGTTGGAAATGATACTAGGTGTTGGCCACATCGAAATCGAGGCTTGATTCGGCAGGGGCAGAGACTGTGTCAGCGGTAGATTTGGTGAGGATACAATGGGTGTAGACACTGAGGGGATCTGGGTAGTCAAAATCGAACCTTCAATACGTCAGGCTGTAGCCTTTGTCCGCTTTCTCTTCTGCTTGGCAGACTGCAAAGTGAGTTTCCTCTTCTGACCGTTTGCTGTAGGTGGCACTGGGGACACAACTGCAGGAGTGGTGGGTACTGCTTTTGGAATTCAGGATACGGCATTGTGCGGTGGCTTTGTTGTTCGGGTCATTTTCAGAAGGCAGGAATGTCACAAAGGTGGAAAATGAAGTGCAGTTGCGATGTAGACGAAAGGAAATGCAGTGTGGAAAAGGACTGACACGTCGCTAAGCATTGCACCTGACAGGTTTGCATATAAAGGAGCAGATTCACACGATTTTGTATTAGCTTGTCACGAAAGTGTCGCGTACCATTACTGTTGGCAACGAACCGCCCTGGGTTCGTACAATTGACAAACCGATTTGGTCCGCGCGAACCGGATCCTTGCCAAGCCTTTCGCCACAAACCCCAGCATTTCGGCCTACAACTGCGAACAAAAATAAGGAAGTGAGTTCTTTTCCGATCGGCTCGATTCTTAGTGCATCTTGTAGCTAACATCTCCCGCTACACGATGCGCTAACAATCAAGCCGATCGGACAAGAAGTCGCTTACCTATCATCGTTCGAAGATAGATGGTTCGCGAACCGGCTCGGACAAACCTCATAACTTCGTACAAGTCACGGATCGAATCCATGTCAATCCGCGTCCTGGTTCGATCGGCGACAAACCGATCCGCGTCGTTGCTAACACTACGTCCCATTAGTCAATCATATACCATTATTGCCCACAACACCCAAACGAGACTAAAAACAACTGTGCAAAATGCAGAAACGACTCAATCCAACCCAATGAAGACATGCAAAGATCCAATCTACGATCCAAAGAAGATATGCAAAGACCCAATCTAACCCAACCTCCAAACTTAAACCTAACACGTGTGACAGTATACCAGTCATTTGCAGCACTCCTGGACGTACCTAAAACCATCACTCAAATAGCTGACCGCATGGTGGAGTCAAACATGATACCTCGAGCTGTGTGAAGCTCATACGGGCATTGACATCTTAGTACGTGCCAATTGCTACTAACTCCGACAACTCAACAACACCAATCGATACCGACGAAACGACATATATTGTCTCCTGCTCCACCAAAACCGGTGCCATTTGCGACCTCACCTGCTGCTGTTCCTGTAAATCCACCGCCGCTCGCGACATCGCCTCAACAATTTGTGCTGTCTCCATCATTCATGCAATACTGGCACTCATTGACTCCTCCAGCACAGACGATGATACATCTTGGAGAGAGGCACATTCGTCGTGGTGAGTAGCAGTCACCTGTGGTTGTGTCATAACTGAGTCATTTATTGCCGAGTCGTTTATTGCAACGAATTTGGGAGCTGATGTCGGGCTCTCGCCTTGTTCCGAGCACCCAAGTGTTACCGGAAGTGATGATCGTGGTGGTGGTGGTGGTGGTGGTGGTGGTGGTGGTGGTGGTGGTGGTGGTGGTGGTGGTGGTGGTGGTGGTGGTGGTGGTGGAGTAGCTCTTGCAATCCTTGGAGGTGCAACTGCAATTGCCTTGAGAATAGCCACAACGATGAGAGGGTTGTAAGCTGTAACAGAAAAGAAGATGGCCACAGATTCATTGCTGTTGAGTCGAGTCACATTCCATGGCTGCAGAGAGGT